>SZWC01000424.1:15744-27622 GCA_023375785.1 Penium margaritaceum
CAACTTCCAACCCAACTTCCAACCCAACTTCCAACCCAACTTCCAACCCAACTTCCAACCCAACTTTCAACCCAACTTCCAATCCAACTTCCACCCCAACTTCCAACCCAACGTCTAACCCAAATTCAAACCCAAATTCCATCCCAACTTCCATCCCATCTTCCAACCCAACTCCCAACCCAACATCCAACCCAACTTCTAACACAACTTCCAACCCAACGTCCAACCCAGCATACAACCCGGCTTCCAACCCAACTTTAAACCCAAGTTCCAACCCAAATTTCAACACAACGTACAACTCAACTTCCAACCCAACGTCCAACCCAACTTCCAACCCAACTTCCAACCAAACGTCCAACCCAACTTCCAACCCAATGTCCATCCCAACTTCCATCCCAACCTCAAACCCAACTTCCATCCAAACTTCCATCCCAACGTCCAACCCAACTTCCAAACCAACTTCCAACCCAACTTCCAACCCAACTTCCAACCCAGCTTCTAACCCTACTTCCAACCCAGCTTTCAACCCGATTTCCAAACGAACTTCCAACTCAACTTCCAACCCAACTTCCAACCCAACTTCCAGCCCACCTTCCAACCCAACTTCCAACCCAACTTCCAACCCGCGTTCCAACCCAACTCCCAACCCAACTTCCAACCCAACTTCCTACCCAACTTCCAACCCAACTTCCAACCCAACTTCTAACCCAGCTTTCAACCCAACTCTCAACCCAACTTCCAACCCAACTTCCAACCCAACGTCCGACCCAACTTCCAACCCAACTTCCAACCCAACGTCCGACCCAACTTCCAACCCAACTTCCAACCCAACGTCCGACCCAACTTCCAACCCAACTTCCAACCCAACGTCCGACCCAACTTCCAACCCAACTTCCAACCCAACGTCCGACCCAACTTCCAACCCAACTTCCAACCCAACGTCCGACCCAACTTCCAACCCAACTTCCAACCCAACGTCCGACCCAACTTCCAACCCAACTTCCAACCCAACGTCCGACCCAACTTCCAACCCAACTTCCAACCCAACGTCCGACCCAACTTCCAACCCAACTTCCAACCCAACGTCCGACCCAACTTCCAACCCAACTTCCAACCCAACGTCCGACCCAACTTCCAACCCAACTTCCAACCCAACGTCCGACCCAACTTCCAACCCAACTTCCAACCCAACGTCCGACCCAACTTCCAACCCAACTTCCAACCCAACGTCCGACCCAACTTCCAACCCAACTTCCAACCCAACGTCCGACCCAACTTCCAACCCAACTTCCAACCCAACGTCCGACCCAACTTCCAACCCAACTTCCAACCCAACGTCCGACCCAACTTCCAACCCAACTTCCAACCCAACGTCCGACCCAACTTCCAACCCAACTTCCAACCCAACGTCCGACCCAACTTCCAACCCAACTTCCAACCCAACGTCCGACCCAACTTCCAACCCAACTTCCAACCCAACGTCCGACCCAACTTCCAACCCAACTTCCAACCCAACGTCCGACCCAACTTCCAACCCAACTTCCAACCCAACGTCCGACCCAACTTCCAACCCAACTTCCAACCCAACGTCCGACCCAACTTCCAACCCAACTTCCAACCCAACGTCCGACCCAACTTCCAACCCAACTTCCAACCCAACGTCCGACCCAACTTCCAACCCAACTTCCAACCCAACTTCCAACTCAACTTCCAACCCAACGTCCGACCCAACTTCCAACCCAACTTCCAACCCAACGTCCAACCCAACTTCCAACCCAACTTCCATCCCAACTTCCATCCCAACTTCAAACCCATCTTCCATCCCAACTTCCATCCCAACATCCAACCCAACTTCCAACCCAACTTCCAACCCAACATCCAACCCAACTTCCAACCCAACTTCAAACCCAACTTCCGACCCAACTTCCAACGCAGCTTCTAACCCAGCTTCCAACCCAATTCTCAACCCAACTTCCAGCCCAACTTTCAGCCCAACTTCCAACCCAACTTGCAACCCAACTTCCAACCCAACTTCCAGCCCAACTTCCAACCCAATTTCCTACCCACCATTCAACCCAACTTCCAACCCAACTTCCAACCCAACTTCCAACCCAACTTCCAACCCAACTTTCAACCCAACTTCCAGGGGCAGCCACAAACTAGCCACGTGAGTTATTGGACTGGTACAATGCACAAGCACCGTTCAACTCCTTCGAGGATTTTGGCAACGCGCTGATTGAGCACTTCAAGCGGCTGACCAAGGAAGAAGCACTCTGCAAGATTGAAAAGGAGGTAATGCGGAAGGACACCGACATCCGCAGGTTTTTCGATCAGTTCCTCACTAGGGCATCAATCGCAAAGAACCCTCAAGGGGAAGGACTGCCGCTGTGGGTACTCCCGCAGAATCTCATCCGCGCTCTCCCCGATGAGATCAGCAGCCTGATGATCCCTGAGCGCTACCAGTCGCTGCAGGATGCGGTGCAGGACGCCACGGCCATTTCCACAAGGCAGCGGTCTACACGACAGCATCAGGGTGGAGATTCTCATACTCTAGCACCAGCAGCACAGGCCTCTCAAGCCAAGCCGAAGGCGTGTTACACCTGCCAGAGCCTGGAGCACATCGCTCGAGACTGCCCGCGCAAGCGACAAGGTGTTCCGCGCACCGATCCCATGCAGCAGGACCCCATGGTGCAGCAGTGGCAGCGGTATTATAATCCACCATGGCAGGACCAACAGCATCAGCAGCAGACGCCAGCTGGGCGACAGGCACCAGATCATCAGACCCAGATTGCACCGGGCGGGCAGGGTATCCTGCCCAACCCACAGGCATCCACAGGCGCTACGAGCGGAGCTCGGAATGTCAAGCTGGGACTGCCGATGGCGGAGGACGAGACTACAGAGTTGCCTCCAAACGCAGCGGAGACCACTCTCATTACACGAGCCCAAGAATTAGGCCTGCGTGGATGGGATCTACAGATGGCAGCTAGACTACAAGAAGATATGCGGCGCAAGGCAGAGGCCGCGGAGGAACGCTTCCAAGAGGCAGTTGCTTATCGTACCGTCGTGCCGGAGAAACGATGACAGACAAAACCACCACCCGCAGCAGAAAAGCAACCTGCCCCATCTTCGCCAGCACCAATAGGAGCTCCAGCGGCCGCGGAGGGAAGCACTGATCCCGTCCAACGTCTATTTACCACGGAAGTCAACTTCTTTGAGTTCCTCCGCATTCACCCAGAGATCGCACCGCGACTGAAGGAGGAGTTCTCCAGAGCCAATCAACGACTCCAAGCTGTGGGCATCTCTCTCAACTGTACTATGCCTACCCCTGGTACACAGAACACCCGCCGTGCGGTACCCGACACTTCCCTAGCATTAAGTCTCGCGGAAGATGAGTGGGGATGGGCACCGCAGCCCTTGGAACCCCCGCGACGGGATAACAACCACTACGAGGTCGCCTGCTNGAAGTCAACTTCTTTGAGTTCCTCCGCATTCACCCAGAGATCGCACCGCGACTGAAGGAGGAGTTCTCCAGAGCCAATCAACGACTCCAAGCTGTGGGCATCTCTCTCAACTGTACTATGCCTACCCCTGGTACACAGAACACCCGCCGTGCGGTACCCGACACTTCCCTAGCATTAAGTCTCGCGGAAGATGAGTGGGGATGGGCACCGCAGCCCTTGGAACCCCCGCGACGGGATAACAACCACTACGAGGTCGCCTGCTGCATGGTTTCGATATGTGGAAGGAAGTTCCTGGCCATCATTGACACAGGGGCCACTCACACCACTGTGGCGTTCCGCGTCCTTCTAGTGGTCGTATGGGCAGACCGCATCCTCCCCACCCTACGCCTTTTCACCAACTCAGCGGGCGGAATGGACTATGGAGATGGGGAAGTTCACGGCCTACCCATGCGGGTGGGATCTCTCCATGAACCATTGAACGTCCAAGTCACGCAAGCCAGAACGTATGACGTGCTCCTTGGTATGGATTACTTGGTACCGCGACGGGCCAACCTTCTCTTCTCCCTCGACATCATGCAACTCAGCTCTGCATCTGGGAAAGAAGCGTTTTGCCCAATCACCATCAGCAAAAGGGTGGCGGTTAGTGTAACCGGCGGGGAATCCTTCTCCCTCCTGGATTCTGCGGCAGAGGACTCCCAGGCAAGTGAAAACAGATTGCCACCTATCACAGCCAATGTGCCTGACGCGGAACAGGTGACAGCACGTGACTGGCAAGAAATCGCGGAGAAGTCAACTGAGCCTGGAGTACAGACCAACCTCCTAGGATTGTGGCAGAAGGGACAACGCGTACTAGGGGATGGACACCCACTCGAGGATGAGGAGGAATTCTACCCACTCCGCGAAACAGCACCATCACCACCACCGCGGTGGGATCACATGCTCCACTCACGACTCTCGCCCGCACAAAAGCAGGATTTCTGTGACCTGCTGGACGCATTCGCGGACATCTTTGCTGGATCCATGGTTGACCTGGGGGCCGTGGAAGCCCTTCATGTCATCTCCACAGGGGACTCCGCGCCCACAAAACAGAAGGTGCGGTGCATCCTCCCGGAGCAAGAAAAGATTATCACGGAAGGGCTCGCGGAGCTCAAGGCGCAAGGGGTGATTGTCCCAATCGTCAGTCCCTGGCATGCCAACTTGGTCATTGTGGGGAAACCAGACGGATCCAAGCGATTTTGCGTTGACTTCCGTGACCTCAACCGTGTAACCGACGAGGATGCGTACCCCATGCCACTGATCGTCGACATACAGGAGCGCCAGCAGGGTCGCGGATGGTTTGCAAAGCTCGACGTGAAGGCTGCCTTCCACGCCGTTCCCATGCACCCGGACTCCATCGCCAAGACGGTGTTTGTGACACCAGAAGGCCTATACGCGTTTACACGTATGCCCTTTGGACTCCGCAACGCTAGGGCGACATTTCAGCGGGTCATGGACTCCACCCTCCGCGGAATCCCCAACGTCAGCTGCTACATTGACGACATCATGGTCGCGGCCCACACCTTCGAGGAGCTGTTCTCGTCCCTGGCCGCTGTCTTCGCTGCCCTCCGCAGGGCCAACCTGAAACTCAAGGCAGCCAAGTGCTCTATCGGAGCCGCGGAAATGGAGTTCCTGGGTTTCGTAATGAGCGCGGATGGCATCAAGACTGATCCAGAGAAGATCGCGGCAGTACAGGAATGGCGCCAGCCCACTTCCACGGGGCAAGTCAAGATCTTCCTGAGCTTCGTTTCTTTCTACCGGAAGTTTGTGCGTGACCACGCGCGCATCATCAAGCCGCTCCAGGAATTGACGCACCAGGACGTGCCGTTTGAATGGACATCAGATTGCGCGGACTCCTGGAAGGAAATCAAACACCATCTGGTCACTGCGCCCATGCTCGAGTTCCTCGACTTCAACCTCCCATTCTCCATCACCACTGATTGGTCGCGGGATGGGCTTGGCGCCATCCTATCCCAGACTGTGCAGGAACCCACACAGAAGGTGATTGCCTACGCCAGTCGTGCCCTCACTGAAGGGGAGCGGAAGTACCCTTCGGTGAAGGGCGAATGCTTGGCTGTCCTTTGGGCACTCCAACACTTCCGCGATTACATAAAGAATGGCAGGCCGTTCACGGTCTTCACGGACCATCAGGCCCTCCAGTGGCTCCTCGCTACTCAGAACTATGAGGGCATCCTAGCCAAGTGGACCCTCCTTCTCCAGGGCTACAACATGAAGATCAAGTACCAGCCTGCGGCTGCAAACCGCAACGCGGATGCCCTGAGCCGACTTCCGCGCAATGGCTGGCCAGACCCTGATCAGGCATCACTGAATGCAGTGGAGGCACCTCCAAATCATGCGGAGCCTATCTCGGATGTCGGGACACCATCTCCACCCACTGAAGCAGAATCGGAGGGAGTGGCAAGGGAATTCGATGAAGAGGAACAGGAGGTCACCTTGCAACTCTTGAATGAACTCGATCCCGCCGCGGAGTGGGCCGCCGCGGAGACCCTACCAGCCCTTTCCGTGTCTGGCCTACAGCTTGCTCGCAGGTACAACCCTACCATCCGCGGTTGGACGTTGGAGGAAATTTCACCCCATCTTCCCCCACGACATGCAACCCCGCGAACCTCGCGACCATCCGCTGCTCCACCACAGACCTGTCCATTGAGCGACCCGCACTCTCATGCTCCTGCCACACCACTCCTTGAGAACCGCCATCCCCTCACTCTGGTAGACTTCCTCCTTCACTCCCCTGAGTCTGCAGAAAGTCTCCGCGCCCTCTTCAACACTCACAATACCTCCCTTTCCCCTCTNCAGCTTGCTCGCAGGTACAACCCTACCATCCGCGGTTGGACGTTGGAGGAAATTGCACCCCATCTTCCCCCACGACATGCAACCCCGCGAACCTCGCGACCATCCGCTGCTCCACCACAGACCTGTCCATTGAGCGACCCGCACTCTCATGCTCCTGCCACACCACTCCTTGAGAACCGCCATCCCCTCACTCTGGTAGACCTCCTCCTTCACTCCCCTGAGTCTGCAGAAAGTCTCCGCACCATCTTCAACACTCACAATACCTCCCTTTCCCCTCTTGGCATCTGCCTCTCATGCACGCGAGACAGCCTGACTGGCATCCGCCTGTTATCCCGCAGCATCATTCTCACCCACTCTAGTGTACGCGGTGCTGCTGCACGTGCCTCATGCACCTGGGCACCCGCGGCCCTCACCCCCGGACCGCCCGCACCCTCCGACGTCCACGTGGCGTGGTGTTACGTGTGGATATGTGGCCGCAAGTTCATGGCCATCGTGGACACCGGTGCCACCCATACCACGATTGCGCTCCGGATGGTCCGCTCGCTCCACATGCAGCACCTCATCCAACCCACTTGACTCCGCTTCTCTATCTCCACCGGAGACATCGACGCGCCGCTCGGACAAATCGCGGGCCTCCCCATGCAGGTGGCAAATGTACATGCGGCACAAACCGTCCAGGTTTGCGATGTCCGCACGTACGACATTCTACTCGCGGCGGACTGGCTCGCGCCGCGCCAAGCGGATATATTGATCGGTGCAGGCATCCTCAGTCTCATTTCAAGTTCCAGCATTCGATCGTTCACCCCGCTCTTTACCTCGCATCGACCATCTCCGAGCACGGTCATCTCCACCTTCGCCTCAGCTCTCACCAGCGCTCGACACACTCGGCGGATAACGCGCAGCTGGGCTCTTGCCCGCGGAATATCCGACATGGCACGCAATCAAGGCACGGGGTCTGCGCCTTCGTCGCGGGGAGGTGGATCCTCCTGGCGGTAGTTACGCCGCCCTGCTCTTAACACGGGCGCGGGGCATCGCCCGGCACAGACACCAACACCACCAACGGGGACAACGGCTCTACCGCGGCAGGGCCCCACGACAAGGACTACGCCTGCCAGGACACCAGCACCACCCACGGCCGCAATAGGCGTGTCCCGACCTGGCTCGGTGACAAGAACTCCGCCAACACCGGTGACGGTCACCCCAGCAGCGGCTGCGGCCTCACCGCGGCCCAGCCCGGCCGCAGGAACGACCTTGACACCGACCACAACAGCAGCAATCCCACCGCGGTCCAGCCCCACGGAACGAACATCATCCCAGGTCACGCCGCCTGTGGCCAAGTCACCAGGCCCGTCGCGACAAGGCGCGGCCACAAGCACACCGACGCGGATCCTCAGACGCATGGAGCCAGTGGCAGGGGCAACGCAGGCAGCAGCAAGAACAACCGCTACACCAACACCAAGCCCGCGAGATGGGGCGAGGATCCTGATTACTCCAGTCCCCTCCCCGGCTACGACGGCGCTCTCTCACTCGCCGCCGACCTCGCGCGGTAGCCCAACTCAGCAACCCGCACGCCCCCTATTGGGCTCAGGAACGGTGATGGAAGGGGCGAGAATGTACCTCGAGGAAAGCTCGGGAGGTAGCGGGGAGCAGCCCAAGGAAGCCCTACTGCTGGAAGTAGTGAGCAGCTTCATGCTCCAACTGTAGACAGAGATCCCGGAAGTGATCCGCGCGGAGTTCGAGGGTTCACTGTTCGGCAAAATGTGGCAGGTGGTGCTAAAAGGAGCAGCAACGGGGGTGCTAGCCCTCGAATTGCACAAAAGGCAGATGCTTTTGCTGGAAACAGCAGGCGTAGAACGCCTTCTCTTGGCGTTGCGGGACAGCCTGAACATCAAACCAGGTGTGGCCAATGATATGACTGGCATCGCGAAACTATTGGACATCAAGCGGGCAGACCCATCACTAGAAGCCGCTCGAGTGTGGTGGAACAGGGTGCGGAAGGACCAGCGGAGCAGTCCGGAGAGACAGTACGTGCATCTACTCCAGGAGAGGGCCAGAGCCCTCATCCTGTATCATTTGAACGACCAGGTACCCGGATCAGCGGAGGCATCACGGCGAAGATCCGCGGCAGACGAGTAGAGGTGGGGATACTTGCTCAACCTCGTCTACGCTAGGTGGAGCGTTCAGTATCCGCAAGAGGAGAGGTCGCGGCTCGTTGAGACACAGGTGCCCGAGGTGTTAGCTACTGAGCTAACCACCTCCGGCAGAGAAGCCGCGAAACCGAAAAGCTCACAAAGGTTCTTACACCTTCTTCCTTTGCAGGTATGTGTCATGCACCCCAAACTTAATCAGGCATACACTTCACCTTCAAGAGTACTAACGCCTTAGCATTACATCTCAAGAAGAGCTCAAGTCGTCAATACGCAAGAGAGCATCAAGCAAGGGTTGATTGATCAGCATGCAAGACAAGTCCTTTTATAGCTGTCTGTCCAGTCCTAGAACTCAAAAGCACATTCCNATGCATGGGGCCAGGATTGACCTCATGACCTCTCACTTGGCCAAATAAAAAAAATGGCCAAGGTAACCACTCACCCACATGGTGTACTCACAGGTCATATCTCACAAGAGACAGAGCATAGTTGAGTCACACTACAACGGATCTAGGGGTCATACCTCCACAAGGGGCAGAGCATTCTTGATCCTTCCTACAACACTGAACAAGGGGCAAAAACATTCAACACGAGGGACGCTGGATGAAAGCTATGGAAAAGTGCTGGACGCTGACGCTCCAGAATGTGATACGCACCAGGGTAGCGACAGCGGTTGCGGAGGCACACTGGATCGTGGTGCGAGAAAAAGGACTGCATCTTAAGCAGGAAGAGGTGCGACACTGGGCCAAGGAGGTAGCGGAAGTATGCCGAGAGGACAAGAGCAGGAGGGATGCGGAGGTGGAAGAGGCCCGTGAATACACCCAGCCCTCCCCTCAGCTGCAGCAGATGCAAGAACGCCTGTGGAAAGAATGGGAGAAGGAGGCAGCTGAGACAGAACGGTTGGCCGCAGAGGCCGCGGAGAAGGAGGCCCAATTGGCCAAGGAACGGGAAGCGGCGGCTAAGGCAGATAAGGAGGCTGCGGAAGAACTCATAAGGGAAATCATGGGAGAAGCAGAAGCAACGGCGGCAACGTCAGAGGCAGAGGCAGCAGCAGCGGCAGCAGCAGCGCCAGCAGTGGCAACGACACAAGAAAAAGAGGTAGCAATAGCGGCAGCGGAGGCAACAGCAGCAGCTACAGACAAGGTAGCAGGAGCAGCAGCCACGGAGGCACAGGTAGCAAAAAAAACACAGGCAACCGCGGAGGCGGCCAGAGTAGGAGAAGGTAGCACAGCGACGGAGGCAGCATGGGAAGCAACAGTAGATAGGGCCGCGGCGAGGCAGGCAGGAGCAGAAGGAGAAGAGAAGATGGGGAAGAGGTACAAAGCTGGTGCCAAGCGCCACCGCCCGGAGCCATCCGCTGGCTCCCTCCGGCGGAAGGCACAACTTCAGGCCCGAGCGGCGGCAGTGGTGCATAAAGCAGCAGTGACGCTGAGACAGACCAGAACAACAGCACCGGCAGACACCAGCCGAAGTGAGGAGCCAGTGCAGACTTTCCCGAAGGAAACAACTCCTGCTCTGAAAGGAAAAAGGAAGGCGGAAGAGGGAGCGGTCGCGGAGCCATGGAGAGAGAAACAACCTCGGGCACACGAAGGCCCCAGCCCCGGCATGACTCCGGAACAGTTAGCGCAGGCCCAGCGGGAGGCCGCGCAGGCAGCAGAACTTCTGATGGCAGTATTCCGCAAAGTCCACATGCCAGAGGAGATGGTACCGGCTCCACTGCGGCCTGTCTTGGGAGAAGCCGCGACAGCAGCTGCACGCAAGGGGGCGGAAAGGAGGGGACACACGGAGAAAGAGGCGGCGGTGATGGTGATTTCCAAAATCAGTGAGTCACCGGGAGACTCGGAAGAGGAACAGCCCATCACACGCAGCCAGGGATTACTGCGGGCCCCAGGAGTGGCTCCACATAGAAAGGAGGAGGTGATTGAGCTACACCGCGCTGGTGGACGCGGCAGACGCCCGAGCGGCCCCGCTGAGAGCAGGCTGCGAGAACAGTGGGATGAAGGAGAGCTTCGAGCGGTCGGAATCCTTCGGCTCTTCCGTGCACCTGATCCTTGGGACAGAGAGCCACCGGTCTATGATGAAGAGAACCGCAAAAAGTTCAAGGTGATGAAAGCAGAGCAGGATGGGAGGCGAGCGCGCGGATTGCCGGCAAGAATGCCAGAGACGAAGCGGAAGCCAGGGAAAGCAGTAACAGGGAAAGCGGGGAGGAAGGGGCCCATGGAAACGCAGGACTGGCAGATCTTGCAGACCGCCCACATCCTTCTCCGCGCCAGCAGCAAGGAACAGCAGAAAGCGGAGGCGCAGAAGGTGTACGCGGATCTGGAAACACGGCTGGGTGTGGAATTGGACCGGAGGAAAAAGGACGACCTAGCCCGTGTGTGCAAGCAGTATGCATGGGAAGACGGTCGTCTCTGGAGAATAACTCCGCGTGTCTTGTGGGTGCGCCCACCCACATTGTAGAGGGCAGTTGTGGAGGCTTACCACCGCCATCACCACACCGGTGTGCAGGCGCTGAAGGATCGCCTGACGCCCATCATCCACATACTGAACCTGGCGGCTATCATCAAAGACGTGGTACAGCACTGCGCCCCCTGCGAACGAGCGCGGAAGACCACACCGCGGGACCAGCCGCTGTTCCAACCCTCCCCTATCGGCGAACCGCTGGAAAAGATTATCATCGACTTCCACGGCCCCCGCGCACACCGCGACCAAGGGAACCGATACTGGATTGCAGCGGTGGACCACTTCACGAAGTACCTCTGGGTCCGCGCTTTGCCTAACAAGAGCTCAGCCACCACGGCAAGGTTCATTCGCGAGGAAATCTTTTACCGCTTTGGTGGGTGCAGCGTGGTACACAGCGACAATGGCACAGAGTTCATGGGGGCCTTCAGAGAGGAGCTGGAGGAGTGGGGGGTCCGCCATGTACTCTCCGGGCGGTACCGGCCAGAGTCACAAGGGCAAGTGGAGCGGGTGCATGAAATACTGGAGAGATCAGTGGCAACCGCGTAGGGCAGCAGCTGGACTGAGAAGCTGAGGAAGACGGCGCACTTCATCAACACGACACCCAGCCGAGCAACCTCCTTCTCACCCCACATGCTACTCTTTGGAAAACCACCGCGGGCGGCGATGGGCATGCCCCAGAAACCGCTAAGGCTACCACTTGCTCCAGAGGAGCGAGAGAAGCTCTCGGAGGAGGAGAAGGACAAGGAGGTCGCGGAATGGTTCGGCGAGCGCTGTGAAAGGACCAAGGCCATGCGGGCAAAGGCGCGGTTGAGGGGCTCCGTTTCAGCCTGGCGCGGATGCGATGCGGCCAACCGACGGCTGAACCATGGGCCCATCAAGGAGGGCCACTTGGTGTATCTCCGCCCCTTCCCCAGTGCGGGGCGAGAGGCAGGGGAACCGCGGGAGGTGTACCGCGTG
>SZWC01000424.1:53469-64139 GCA_023375785.1 Penium margaritaceum
GGAAGGCACATCTGAGCATGAGGCATGGATGGATCGAAATGATATTGTCATGTCATTCCTCAGCAACGCGATAGCCAAGAAGTATGTTCCCATCATTGCCGGGTACACGCTGGCTTCCGAAGCTTACGACAAGCTCAAGCGCGTACACCAATCCACCTCCCTCGCGAACAGACTATTCATCCTACAACGGCTGATCAGCATGCGAGTGAATGAGGGCGAATCAATCCCCGATTTCCTACAGGAGTTTGAATGACTCCTTGGCGAGGCTCGCCAGATGAACTGGGACCTTGACGAGAACATACAAGCCATGATTCTCCTCATGGGACTACCGTAGAGCTGGAGCCCAATGATCAGCGTCATGGGCGGCTGGAAGGAGGACGACCTGACGTACACGGCAGTATCCGAGTACGTGCAAAACAAGGCCATGCGCCGCAGCGGAAGTGAGGCTAACTTCTCAGCCTATGCCGCACGCTACGATGGCCGCGGGAGCAAAGGATCAGCCTCTGGTCAGAAAGGCGGCAGCGGAAGCGGTGGTGGCGGAGGCAAAAATGGCCGCAAGGCTCCCAAGCGACAGGGTAACTGCCGTAATTGCGGTAAACCTGGGCACTGGGCAAGAGAGTGTAGGTCGCCAAAGAAGGAAGACGGCGGAAGCGGTGGGAACAAAGGCAACAAAAAGAGTGGCAAAGAAACCACCAACATGATGGCACAGAGCACGCCTCCAGCAAAAGGAGCGGCGCTGCTCAGGCCAGGAGCTTTTGGGCTCGACTCCGGCACCGATCATCACTCCAGCAACGACCAGGCTGGATTTGTCTCCATCGGCCCCACCGATCGGCGGTTCAGATGTGCAAACGGCAGTGTCGTCAATGCAAAGGGCGTGGGAGACAAGTTGGTGAGCATCAACCTTAATGGTGCAGAGAAGGATCTACGGCTACGTGACGTGGTCTACATGCCCTCCTTTGCGGGAAACCTTCTGTCCGTGTCAAAGATAACGGACAACAACATGACAGTGGTGTTCACACAGAAGAAGGCGGTCATCGCCAGGAACGAGGACATCAAGGTCCTCTATGCCAACAAAGATCTCGTGGCACAGGTTCCACGGGTTGACGGACTCTACGTATTGCAGACAATGGCAGCAAAGACCTCGGAAGACGAGGGTCATGCGGGTGCAGCGGAGGCAGTGGTCTCGGCACCAACACAGGAGAGCACACCAACGAGAACTGAAAAAGCAACCTCTACCGCAAAGGATGAAGACGTTGATATGTGGCACAGACGCTTTGGGCACGTTGCAAACAGCACGCTCCAAGTCATTCAGTAACAACAGCTGGTCCGTGGCATGGATGGTTGCAAGAAGGATGCGGTTGGGTGTGGCAGCCTGGGTGAACCTTGCCTCCAAGGCAAGACCAAACAAACGCGCTATGAGCGCAATGGTCTCCGAGCAGAATCAGCCCTTGACCTGATTCACACCGACGTGTGTGGACCCTTTCGCACGGCGTCAAATGGTGGTAGCAAGTATTTTCTGACCTTCATAGATGACCACAGCCGCAAGGTGTGGATCTTCTTCCTCAAAACAAAGAGAGAGGTCAGAGAAAAGTTGCAGGAGTTTGTCGCCATGGTGGAGCGGCAGACCGGAAAGAAAGTCAAAGGGATGCGGAGCGAAAACGGCGGAGAGTACGAGGCATGCGAGGGCTGGTTGCGACAACATGGGATCAACCATCAGCCCACAACGCCTTACACGCCACAGAGCAATGGTGTTGCCGAACGGATGAATCAGACCATCCTCGGCATGGTGCATAGCATGCTCTTTGATGCAAGGCTTCCACCATGGTTTTGGGCGGAAGCGGCAAGAACGGCATGCTATCTTGTCAACCTAACTCCTGCGGCTGCTCTGGGCAGGCGCGGAAAGAAGAAGGGCAAGCAACAGATGACGCCACAAGAAGCTTGGTCAGGGAAGAATCTGGACGCATCACACCTGAAAGTGTTCGGCTGCACCGCATGGGCAAAGGTCCAGGCGGGTGAGGGTGCCGGCAAGCTGGATTCAAGAGCACGAAAGTGTGTTATGGTGGGCTATGAGACGGCCCACAAGACATATCGCTTGTGGGACCTGGCAGGAAGAAGACTCATCACCAGCCGGGATGTAACCTTTGACGAGAGGAAACCAGGCAAGGAAGAGATGCTTGATCCCACGGAAACTCCAAAACAGGGAGAGTGGTTCGTGCTGCTAGAGTCAAGAGATCAAGCTCCTGAAAACTGGCAAGTGGTGCCAGTGCGGGAGGACGTGAAGAAGAGTGGTGTGCAAGGGGGAGCGGCTGCGCAGGCTGACGCAGCGGCGAGCTCCGACACAGGGTCGGAGACGTCCGAGGCCTCTGAGACCAGCTCGGAGGCCAGTGGCTCTTCAAAAGAGGAAAATTTAACTCCAGGGCAGCCGACACCAAAGGAGATACAGCATGGCAAACATCCACCAGCAATGCAACGTCGCAGCACACGACAAAGAAAACAAACTCCAAAGTACGACGCTGACACTGGAAGCTGGACTGGACAAAGATGGTCCTGTTTGGCTCATGGAGAGCCGCTCACTGTGGCTGAGGCGCTGGCAAGGCCCAATGCGGCCAAGTGGAAGGAGGCGGTGGACAGCGCGCTCGCGTCCATCAAAGAAAATGGTACATGGGTGCTGGTGGACAGACCCGCTAACGCTCACGTGGTGGGCTCAAAGTGGGTGCTCAGGTTGAAGCGGAAGCAAGATGATAGCATCGACAAGTACAAGGCAAGGGTCGTGGCGAAAGGGTTCTCACAGCACGCAGGGTCCGAGTACGATGAGACATTCGCACCGGTCGTCACGTTTGCCTCCATCAGGTCCCTGCTTGCTTTCGCTGCCGCCAAAGACCTTGAGATCCACCAGATGGATGTGAAGACAGTCTTCCCTTATGGGAAGCTTGACAAGGAGGTGCTAATGGAGGTACCGGAAGGTGTCAAAGCACCCGAGGGTAAGGTGTGCAAGCTGGTGAAGGCGTTGTACGGCCTGAAACAGGCCCCACGGATCTGGTACAAGGAGATGGACAGCTTCATGGCTGAGATCTCCTTCGCACATTGCAAGAATGACCCTAGCGTCTATGTGCGGGAGGACGAACGTGGCTTGCTACTTGTGGCGTTGTACGTGGATGATCTTATCATGTGTTCTTCCTCACAGGAGGCCCTCATGGACCTGAAGAAAAATCTGGCTGGCAGATTTAAGATGAAGGACATGGGACCTCTCGAGTACTACCTCGGGATTGCTGTTCACCGAAACCGCAAAGCAGGCACCATCGAGCTCAACCAGACCAAGTACATCATGGACATCTTGAAGCGCTACAACATGGAGGACTGCAAGCCCGTGAGCACCCCCATGCCCTCCGACTGCAAGCTCTCCTCCTCCATGTCACCAAACAACGAGGCAGACCGGCGGGAGATGCAAAATATTCCATACCAGTCCGCCGTTGGAAGCCTCATGTATGCAATGGTGGGAACACGACCTGACATTGCTTATGCAGTGGGTCAGGTGAGCAGGTTTGTGGCCAACCCTGGGCCAGAACATTGGCAAGTCGTGAAGCGGATTTTTCGCTACCTCAAAAAGACTCGGCACGTCGGACTTCGTTTTGGAGGTCTAGAAGGATCAGACTTGCTGCGACTGACATGCTACACTGACGCGAACTGGGGAGGACGGATTGATGACAGGATGTCCACCTCAGGGTTTGTCTGTCTTCTCAATGGTGGTGCGGTCTCGTGGGCAAGCAGGAAGCAGGACTGCGTCTCGCTTTCTACTGCTGAGGCGGAGTACATTGCACTCTCCGAAGTGTGCAAGGAAACACAGTGGCTTTGCAGTTTGCTTGATGAGATCAAGGCACCACAAGAGGAAGCAATGGTCATCCGCATCGACAACCAAAGTGCCATAGCTATGGCAGAGGACGACATGATCTCCCGGCGTACAAAGCACACCGATATTCGGTACCACTACTCACGTGACCTTATCGCCAAGGGTGTCGTGGAACTGGAGCACGTCGCAACCAAGAAAATGCTTGCCGACTTCTTGACAAAGCCGCTAGACAGCCACTTGCATGTTGCAGGTGCTCGAGGAGTCGGCATGGTGGATGCAAGAGATGAGAACTAAAGACCAAGAAAACATACATGCACATACACAACCTAGAGCTACAGGTTCATGCCGAAGAAAAACTACCACAGCAGGTGGCCTACGGTGCAAGGGAGCGATTGTTGTTTTTCAATGCCCAATGGCCACTGCTATGGCTTGACGGACAGGTTGGGCATGCACTGCTCCCTTGGAGTAAGTCCCCCAGACCTTGTTCGTAGTGCAAGTCCAAGCGAGACACCAGAAGTGCAGCGCAACGGATAGCATGTTGGACTTAGGGACAACAGGTCCTGCGATCGAGCCTTGATGTGCGCAGGAGGTTTTTTTACCTTCTAGCAGAGGGGAAGTTTCTTAGACATTTCTACATGCATGAGGAGAGTGCGCCACTTGGCGGTCAGTGGATGCGCCAATTGGCGGACTGGTGAGGTGGTGTGGAGTGACCACCACAAAAGTGTCACTACCCACACACCTTAGAAGCCAGGCCTAGGACTATATGTACCAGGCTCATTCCTCACTCTAATTACACAATCTAGCCTTAGATGCTCCTCACAGAGTTGTCCAACTAAGGAACAGTATAAAGAAGACACTGGTTGGTCTAAGCCCCAGGAGTTAGTCTTTGACTACCACCTTGCGCAAAAAGTGACCAAGTGTTAAGTGGACACAGTTGCTAGCAATTTTTTGCCTAGGAACTGCTCAGTGTGGAACCGTTATCCTCAGGGTGATATCTTCTCCTAACTGAAATACTTGGAGCGGAAGGCAGGTGCTATTGTGTCGGCCCTGTTTTCTAGTCCGTTTGCCTCAGGCCAGTTGACAGGAACATCCCTCTAGGGGGGTGAGAGGGAGTATTCCAGTGAAGGCACCTACGCGTAACAAATAAACAAAACCTGACCTGGTGTCAAAGGGAGAAACCATTTGCTAGTTATTGACTAGCAAGTACAAAGACTTTCAACAAGTAGTGGAACGGTGTGGCTACCATGCACAATGACCAACCAGATTAGGCATGTGCCACTTACCATGACCAAATAACTTTACTATGTGTGGTCAACGTTGACAACCCATAACATGGGTCACGATAGTCACAGGGAGAAACAATGGTTTGGGAATACTAGATACCAACTAGCAAGTACAGCGACCTTCAATCAGTATAAGCACGGTGTGGCTACCATGCACAATCACCGACCAAATTAGGCATATGTGCTACCTTTGACCAAAGAAATCCGCTGTGTGTGGTCAGCGTTGATAACTCATAATAGGAGTCACAAATGGTCAGAGGGGGAGACAATGGTTTGGGAACACCAGGTATCAACTAGCAAGCACAAGGACCTTCAATAAATTGTGGCACGGTGTGGATACCATGCACGATGAAAAACCAAAGTAGGCACATGCCACTGACCATGACCAAATAATGTCACTAAGTGTGGTAAACTTTGACAACTCATAACACGAGTCACAAATGGTCAGGGTGGAAGATAATGGGTTGTGAATAGTAGTTATCGAGTATAAAGTACAAATACCTTCAATATGTAGTGGCACAGCGTGGCTACCATGCACAGTGACCAACCAAAGTATGCATATGTCACTGACCATGACCAACGAATTTCACTTCATGTGGTCAGCGTTGACAACTCACAACACGATTCACTGATACTCAGATGGTGGGTAACAATGGTTTGGGAACACAAGCTGTCAACAAGAAAGCACAAATACCTTTGATACGTAATGACACAGCGTGGTAACCATGTACAGTGACAAACCAAAGTAGGCATATGTCACAAACCATGACCAAACGGATTTTACAGTGTGTGGTAAACGTTGAAAACTCATAACACGAGTCACAAATGGTCAGTGGGGGAAACCATGGGTTGGGAACACTAGTTATCAACTAGCAAGTAGGAAGATTTCCTACAAGTAGTGGCACGGTGTGGCCAGCGTGCACAGTGACCAACCAAAGGATGCACACGTCACTGACTATGACCAAAGAAGTCCACTTTGCATGATCAACATTGACAACTCATAACACAAGTCACAAATGGTCAGAGGGAGAGACAATGGTTTAGGAACCATATGTATCGACTAGAAAGGACAAAGAACTTCAATACGTAGTGGCACGGTGTGGCTACTCTGCACACCAAACTTCCAAACCATGCATATGTCACCGACCATGATGAAAGAATTTCAATATGGGTGGTCAACATTCACCAACCATAACACGAGTCATGAAAGGTCAGAAGGGGAAACAATGGGTTGGGAATACTAGATACCAACTAGCAAGTACAAAGACCTTCAATTAGTATAAGCACGGTGTGGCTACCATGCACAATGACCGACCAAATTAGGCATATGTACTACCTTTGACCAAAGAAATCCGCTGTGTGTGGTCAGCGTTGATAACTCATAATAGGAGTCACAAATGGTAAGAGGGGGAGACAATGGTTTGGGAACACCAGGTATCAACTAGCAAGCACAAGGACCTTCAATAAGTTGTGGCACGGTGTGGATACCATGCACGATGACCAACCAAAGTAGGCACATGTCACTGACCATGACCAAATAATGTCACTAAGTGTGGTAAACTTTGACAACTCATAACACGAGTCAGAAATGGTCAGGGTGGAAGATAATGTGTTGTGGATACGAGTTATCAAATATTAAGTATGAATACCTTCAATATGTAGTGGCACAGCGTGGCTACCATGCACAATGACCAACCAAAGTATGCATATGTCACTGACCATGACCAACGAATTTCACTTCATGTGGTCAGCGTTTACAACTCACAACACGAGTCACTGATAGTCACATGGGGGGTAACAATGGTTTGGGAACACTAGCTATCAACTAGAAAGCACAAAGACCTTCAATACGTAGTGACACGGCGTGGAAATCACGTACAGTATGAAACCAAAGTAGCCATATGTCACTGACCATGACCAAGGAATTTCAATATGGGTGGTCAACGTTCACAACCCATATCATGAGTCACAAATGGTCAGAGGGGGGAAAACATGGTTTCAAAACACTATGTATCTTCTAGCAAGTACCAAGACTTTTCGGATGTATTGGCACGGTGTGGCTACCTTGCACAATGACCTACCCAAGTAGGCATACATCTCTGCTTATGACCAAAGAACTTTGGTGTGTGTGGTCAACTTTCACAACTCATAATTCAAGTAAAAAATGGGAAGAGGGAGAAACAATGGTTTGGGAATACTCGGTATCGACTAGCAAGTACAATACCTTTGATAAGTGGTGGCACGGTGTGGCCACCATGCACAATGACCAACCAAACTATGCTTGTGTCACTGGATATCATAAAAAGAGTTTCACTGTGTGTAGCCAACTTTCCTTCTTACGGCTGGTCAATCGGAGCAATGGTTGAAAGGTTATCCAAGCTCAAAGTTGAAAAATATGAAATTCCATCTACGTCAAATTTTTATGATTATCCTAACTTTGTTATCATTCATACTTTTGAAAACTACCCTCTACACTTGCACCCCCTTATTTTATGCCCTTTATCCATAGGAATCCTTATAATGTCATTTCGACATCATATGAATACCATGTGAGTTGGCTTAGTGCTTATATAGTTAGATTCTGGAGCAGTAGGTCATGGGTTTGAATCCTTGTACACGCAATATAGAATAGGCTCGTGACCTGGGGGGGGGGGTGCGGCCGTGTTGTGATACCTCAACTCTACCTTCGAGCCTAAGCCGTGGGGGGGTAGGGGGGGTGTCATAGTGCGGTCGCAAATCTGTCCTCCAGGTCGTCCACGGAACATCCCTCTAGGGGGGTGGGAGGGAGTATTCCAGTGAAGGCACCTACGCGTAACAAATAAATAAAAAACCGACCTGGTGTCAAAGGGAGAAACCATTTGCTAGTTATTGACTAGCAAGTACAAAGACTTTCAACAAGTAGTGGAACGGTGTGGCTACCATGCACAATGACCAACCAGATTAGGCATGTGCTACTTACCATGACCAAATACCTTTACTATGTGTCGTCAACGTTGACAACCCATAATATGGGTCACGAATAGTCACAGGGGGAAACAATGGTTTCGGAATACTAGATACCAACTAGCAAGTACAGCGACCTTCAATCAGTACAAGCACGGTGTGGCTATCATGCACAATGACCGACCAAATTTGGCATATGTGCTACCTTTGACCAAAGAAGTCCGCTGTGTGTGGTCAGCGTTGATAACTCATAATAGGAGTCACAAATGGTCAGAGGGGGAGACAATGGTTTGGGAACACCACGTATCAACTAGCAAGCACGAGGACCTTCAATAAATTGTGGCATGGTGTGGATACCATGCACGATGACAAACCAAAGTAGGCACATGCCACTGACCATGACCAAGTAATGTCACTAAGTGTGGTAAACCTTGACAACTCATAACACGAGTCACAAATGGTCAGGGTGGAAGATAATGGTTTTTGAATACTAGTTATCGAGTATAAAGTACAAATACCTTCAATATGTAGTGGCACAGCGTGGCTACCATGCACAGTGACCAACCAAAGTATGCATATGTCACTGACCATGACCAACGAATTTCACTTCATGTGGTCAGCGTTGACAACTCACAACACGAGTCACTGATAGTCAGATGGTGGGTAATAATGGTTTGGGAACACTAGCTGTCAACAAGAAAGCACAAATACCTTTGATGCGTAATGACACGGCGTTGTAACCATGTACAGTGACAAACCAAAGTAGGCATATGTCACAAACCATGACCAAACAGATTTCACAGTGTGTGGTAAACGTTGAAAACTCATAACACGAGTCACAAATGGTCAGTGGGGGAAACCATGGGTTGGGAACACTAGTCATCAACTAGCAAGTAGGAAGCTTTTCTACAAGTAGTGGCACGGTGTGGCCAGCGTGCACAGTGACCAACCAAAGGATGCACACGTCACTGACTATGACCAAAGAAGTCCACTTTGCATGATGAACATTGACAACTCATAACATGAGTCACAAATGGTCAGAGGGAGCGACAATGGTTTAGGAACCACATGTATTGACTAGAAAGGACAAAGAACTTCAATACGTAGTGGCACGGTGTGGCTACTATGCACACCAAACTTCCAAACTATGCATATGTCACCGACCATGATGAAAGAATTTCAATATGGGTGATCAACATTCACCAACCATAACACGAGTCACAAAAGGTCAGAGGGGGAAACAATGGTTTGGGGATACTAGATACCAACTAGCAAGTACAGCGACCTTCAATCAGTATAAGCACGGTGTGACTACCATGCACAATGACTGACCAAATTAGGCACATGTACTACCTTTGACCAAAGAAATCCGCTGTGTGTGGTCAGCGTTGATAACTCATAATAGGAGTCACAAATGGTCAGAGGGGGAGACAATGGTTTGGGAACACCAGGTATCAACTAGCAAGCACAAGGACCTTCAATAAGTTGTGGCACGGTGTGGATACCATGCACGATGACCAACCAAAGTAGGCACATGTCACTGACCATGACCAAATAATGTCACTAAGTGTGGTAAACTTTGACAACTCATAACACGAGTCAAAAATGGTCAGGGTGGAAGATAATGTGTTGTGAATACTAGATATCGAATATTAAGTACAAAAACCTTCAATACGTAGTGGCACAATGTGGCTACCATGCACAGTGACCAAACAAAGTATGCATATGTCACTTACCATGACCAACAAACTTCACTTCATGTGGTCAGCGTTTACAACTCACAACACGAGTCACTGATAGTCACATGGGGGGTAACAATGCTTTGAGAACACTAGCTATCAACTAGAAAGCACAAAGACCTTCAATACGTAGTGACACGGGGTGGTAACCACGTACAGTATCAAACCAAAGTAGGCATATGTCACTAACCATGACCAAGGAATTTCAATGTGTGTGGTCAACGTTCACAACCCATAACATGAGTCACAAATGGTCAGAGGGGGAAAACATGGTTTCAAAACACTATGCATCTTCTAGCAAGTACCAAGATTTTTCGGATGTATTGGCACGGTGTGGCTACCTTGCACAATGACCTACCCAAGTAGGCATACATCTCTGCTCATGACCAAAGAACTTTAGTGTGTGTGGTCAACGTTCACAACTCATAATACAAGTAAAGAATGGGAAGAGGGAGAAACAATGGTTTGGGATTACTCGGTATCGACTAGCAAGTACAATCCCTTTGATAAGTGGTGGCACGGTGTGGCCACCATGCACAATAACCAACCAATCTATTCTTGTGTCACTGGATATCATAAAGAGAGTTTCACTCTGTGTAGCCAACTTTCCTTCTTACGGTTGGTCAATCTGAGCAATGGTTGAAAGGTTATCCAAGCTCAAAGTTGCAAAATTTGAAATTCCGTCTACGTCAAATTTTTATGATTAAACTAACTTTGTTATCATTCATACTTTTGAAAACTACCCTCTACACTTACACCCCCTTATTTTATGCCCTTTATCCATAGGAATCCTTATAATGTCATTTCGAAATCATATGAATACCATGTGAGTTGGCTTAGTGCTTATAGAGTTAGATT
>SZWC01000424.1:67290-80265 GCA_023375785.1 Penium margaritaceum
GGGGGGGTGTCATAGTGCAGACGCAAATCTGTCCTCCAGGTCGTCGACGGAACATCCCTCTAGGGGGGTGAGAGGGAGTATTCCAGTGAAGGCACCTACGCGTAACAAATAAACAAAAACCGACCTGGTCTCAAAGGGAGAAACCTTTTGATAGTTATTGACTAGCAAGTACAAAGACTTTCAACAAGTAGTGGAACGGTGTGGCTACCATGCACAAGGACCAACCAGATTAGGCATGTGCCACTTACCATGACCAAATAACTTTACTATGTGTGGTCAACTTTGACAACCCATAACATGGGTCACGATTAGTCAGAGGGGGAAACAATGGTTTGGGAATACTAGATACCAACTAGCAAGTACAACGACCATCAATCAGTATAAGCACGGTGTGGCTACCATGCACAATGACCAACAAAATTAGGCATATGTGCTACCTTTGACCAAAGAAATCCGCTGTGTGTGGTCAGCGTTGATAACTCATAATAGGAGTCACAAATGGTCAGAGGGGGAGACAATGGTTTGGGAACAACAGGTATCAACTAGCAAGCACAAGGACCTTCAATAAAATGTGGCACGGTGTGGATGCCATGCACGATGACAAACCAAAGTAGGCACATGCCACTGACCATTACCAAATAATGTCACTAAGTGTGGTAAACCTTGACAACTCATAACACGAGTCAGAAATGGTCAGGGTGGAAGATAATGGTTTGTGAATACTAGTTATTGAGTATAAAGTACAAATACCTTCAATATGTAGTGGCACAGCGTGGCTACCATGCACAGTGACCAACCAAAGTATGCATATGTCACTGACCATGACTAACGAATTTCACTTCATGTGGTCAGTGTTGACAACTCACAACACGAGTCACTGATAGTCAGATGGTGGATAACAATGGTTTGGGAACACTAGCTGTCAACAAAAAAGCACAAAGACATTTGATACGTAATGAGACGGCGTGGTAACCATGTACAGTGACAAACCAAAGTAGGCATATGTCACAAACCATGACCAAAGAGGTTTCACAGTGTGTGGTAAACGTTGAAAACTCGTAACACGAGTCACAAATGGTCAGTGGGGGAAACAATGGGTTGGGAACACAAGTTATCAACTAGCAAGTAGGAAGATTTTCTACAAATAGTGGCACGGTGTGGCCAGCGTGCATTGTGACCAACCAAAGGATGCACACGTCACTGACTATGACCAAAGAAGTCCACTTTGCATGATCAACATTGACAACTCATAACACAAGTCACAAATGGTCAGAGGGAGCGACAATGGTTTAGGAACCATATGTATCGACTAGAAAGGACAAAGAACTTCAATACGTAGTGGCACGGTGTGGCTACTGTGCACACCAAACTTCCAAACTATGCATATATCACCGATCATGATGAAAGAATTTCAATATGGGTGGTCAACATTCACCAACCATAACACGAGTCACAAAAGGTGAGAGGGGCAAACAATGGGTTGGGGATACTAGATACCAACTAGCGACCTTCAATCAGTATCAGCACAGTGTGGCTACCATGCACAATGACCGACCAAATTGGGCATATGTACTACCTTTGACCAAAGAAATCCGCTGTGTGTGGTCAGCGTTGATAACTCATAATAGGAGTCACAAATGGTCAGAGGGGGAGACAATGGTTTGGGAACACCAGGTATCAACTAGTAAGCACATGGACCTTCAATAAGTTGGAGCACGGTGTGGATACCATGCACGATGACCAACCAAAGTAGGCACATGTCACTGACCATGATCAAATAATGTCACTAAGTGTGGTAAACTTTGACAACTCATAACACGAGTCAGAAATGGTCAGGGTGGAAGATAATGTGTTGTGAATACTAGTTATCAAAGATAAAGTATGAATACCTTCAATATGTAGTGGCACAGCGTGGCTACCATGCACAGTAACCAACCAAAGTATGCATATGTCACTGACCATGACAAACAAATTTCACTTCATGTGGTTCGCGTTTACAACTCACAACACGAGTCACTGATAGTCACATGGGGGGTAACAATGGTTTGGGAACACTAGCTATCAACTAGAAAGCACAAAGACCTTCAATACGTAGTGACACGACGTGGTGACCACGTATAGTATCA
This sequence comes from Penium margaritaceum, assembly GCA_023375785.1. Taxonomy (NCBI): domain Eukaryota; kingdom Viridiplantae; phylum Streptophyta; class Zygnematophyceae; order Desmidiales; family Peniaceae; genus Penium; species Penium margaritaceum. The sequence goes on from SZWC01000424.1 coordinate 69,417, forward strand.
AACCAAAGTAGGCATATGTCACTAACCATGACCAAGGAATTTCAACGTGGGTGGTCAACGTTCACAACCCATAATACGAGTCACAAATGGTCAGAGGGGGAAAACATGGTTTCAAAACACTATGTATCTTCTAGCAAGTACCAAGATTTTTCGGATGTATTGGCACGGTGTGGCTACCTTGCACAATGACCTACCCAAGTAGGCATACATCTCTGCTCATGACCAAAGAACTTTAGTGTGTGTGGTCAACGTTCACAATGCATAATACAAGTAAAAAATGGGAAGAGGGAGAAACAATGGTTTGGGAATACTCGGTATCGACTAGCAAGTACAATACCTTTGATAAGTGGTGGCACGGTGTGGCCACCATGCACAATGACCAACCAAACTATGCTTGTGTCACTGGATATCATAAAAGGATTTTCACTGTGTGTAGCCAACTTTCCTTCTTACGGCCGGTCAATCGGAGAAATGGTCGAAAGGTTATCAAAGCTCGAAGTTGCAAAATTTGAAATTTCGTCTACGTCAAATTTTTATGATTAAACTAACTTTGTTATCATTCATACTTTTGAAAACTACCCTATAATCTTACATCCCCCTATTTTATGCCCTTTACCCATAGGCACCCTTATAATGTCATTTGGACAACATATGAACACCATGTGAGTTGGCTTAGTGCTTCTAGAGTTAGATTCTGGAGCAGTAGGTCCTGGGTTTGAATCCTCGAACACGCAATATAGAATAGGCTCGCAACCTGAGGGGGGGGGGCAACGTGTTGTGATACCTCAACTCTACCTTCGAGCCTAAGCCATGGGGGGGGGGGGTAGGGGGGGTATCATAGTGCGGTCGCAAATCTGTCCTCCAGGTCGTCCACGGAACATCCCTCTAGGGGGGTGAGAGGGAGTATTCCAGTGAAGGCACCTACGCGTAACAAATAAACAAAAACCGACCTGGTGTGAAAGGGAGAAACCATTTGCTAGTTATTGACTAGCAAGTACAAAGACTTTCAACAAGTAGTGGAACGGTGTGGCTACCATGCACAATGACCAGCCAGATTAGGCATGTACAACTTACCATGACCAAGTAACTTTACTATGTGTGGTCAACGTTGACAACCCATACTATGGGTCACGAATAGTCACAGGGGGAAACAATGGTTTGGGAATACTAGATACCAACTAGCAAGTACAGCGACCTTCAATCAGTATAAGCACGGTGTGGCTACCATGCACAATGACCGACCAAATTAGGCATATGTGCTACCTTTGACCACAGAAATCCGCTGTGTGTGGTCAGCGTTGATAACTCATAATAGGAGTCACAAATGGTGAGAGGGGGAGACAATGGTTTGGGAACACCAGGTATCAACTAGCAAGCACAAGGACCTTCAATAAATTGTGGCACGGTGTGGATACCATGCACGATGACAAACCAAAGTAGGCACATGCCACTAACCATGACCAAATAATTTCACTAAGTGTGGTAAACCTTGACAAATCATAACACGAGTCACAAATGGTCAGGGTGGAAGATAATGGTTTGTGAATACTAGTTATCGAGTATAAAGTACAAATACCTTCAATATGTAGTGGCACAGCGTGGCTACCATGCACAGTGACCAACCAAAGTATGCATATGTCACTGACCATGACCAACGAATTTCACTTCATGTGGTCAGCGTTGACAATTCACAACACGATTCACTGATAGAAAGATGGTGCATAGCAATGGCTTGGGAACACTAGCTGTCAACAAGAAAGCACAAAGACCTTTGATACGTAATGACACGGCGTGGTAACCATGTACAGTGACAAACCAAAGTAGGCATATGTCACAAACCATGACCAAACGGATTTCACAGTGTGTGGTAAACGTTGAAAACTCATAACACGAGTCACAAATGGTCAGTGGGGGAAACCATGGGTTGGGAACACTAGTTATCATTTAGCAAGTAGGAAGATTTTCTACAAGTAGTGGCACGGTGTGGCCAGCGTGCACAGTGACCAACCAAAGGATGCACACGTCACTGACTATGACCAAAGAAGTCCACTTTGCATGATCAACATTGACAACTCATAACACAAGTCACAAATGGTCAGAGGGAGAGACAATGTTTTAGGAACCATATGTATCGACTAGAAAGGACAAAGAACTTCAATACGTAGTGGCACAGTGTGGCTACTATGCACACCAAACTTCCAAAATATGCATATGTCACCGACCACGATGAAAGAATTTCAATATGGGTGGTCAACATTCACCAACCATAACACGAGTCACAAAAGGTCAGAGGGGGAAACAATGGGTTGGGGATACTAGATACCAACTAGCAAGTAGAACGACCTCCAATCAGTATAAGCACGGTGTGGCTACCATGCACAATGACCGACCAAATTAGGCATATGTACTACCTTTGACCAAAGAAATCCGCTGTGTGTGGTCAGCGTTGATAACTCATTATAGGAGTCACAGATGGTCAGAGGGGGAGACAATGGTTTGGGAACACCAGGTATCAACTAGCAAGCACAAGGACCTTCAATAAGTTGTGGCACGGTGAGGATGCCATGAACGACGACCAACCAAAGTAGGCACATGTCACTGACCATGACCAAATAATGTCACCAAGTGTGGTAAACTTTGACAACTCATAACACGAGTCAAAAATGGTCAGGGTGGAAGATAGTGTGTTGTGAATACTAGTTATCAAATGTCAAGTATGAACACCTTCAATATATAGTAGCAGAGCGTGGCTACCATGCACAGTGACAAACCAAAGTATGCATATGTCACTGACCATGACCAACAAATTTCACTTCATGTGGTCAGCGTTTACAACTCACAACACGAGTCACTGATAGTCACATGGGGGGTAACAATGGTTTGGGAACACTAGCTATCAACTAGAAAGCACAAAGACCTTCAATACGTAGTGACATGGCGTGGTAACCACGTACAGTATCAAACCAAAGTAGGCATATGTCACTAACCATGACCAAGGAATTTCAACGTCGGTGGTCAACGTTCACAACCCATAACATGAGTCACAAATGGTCAGAGGGCGAAATCATGGTTTCAAAACACTATGTATCTTCTAGCAAGTACCAAGATTTTTCGGATGTATTGGCACGGTGTGGCTACCTTGCACAATGACCTACCCAAGTAGGCATACATCTCTGCTCATGACCAAAGAACTTTAGTGTGTGTGGTCAACGTTCACAAATCATAATACAAGTAAAAAACGGAAAGAGGGAGAAACAATGGTTTGGGAATACTCGGTATCGACAAGCAAGTACAATACCTTTGATAAGTGGTGGCACAGTGTGGCCACCATGCACAATGACCAACCAAACTATGCTTGTGTCACTAGATATCATAAAAAGAGTTTCACTGTGTGTAGCCAACTTTCCTTCTTACGGCTGGTCAATCGGAGCGATTGTCGAAAGGTTATCCAAGCTCAAAGTTGCAAAATTTGAAATTCCGTCTACGTCAAATTTGTATGATTAAACTAACTTTGTTATCATTCATGCTTTTGAAAACTACCCTCTAAACTTACAACCCCTTATTTTATGCCCTTTATCCATAGGAATCCTTATAATGTCATTTGGACATCATATGAATACCATGTGAGTTGGCTTAGTGCTTATAGAGTTGGATTCTGGAGCAGTAGGTCTTGGGTTTGAATCCTCCTACGCGCAATATAGAATAGGCTCGTGACCTGGGGGGGAGGGGGGGCGGCCGTGTTGTGATACCTCAACTCTACCTTCGAGCCTAAGCCGTGGGGGGATAGGGGGGGTGTCATAGTGCGGTCGCAAATCTGTCCTCCAGGTCGTACACGGAACATCCCTCTAGTGGGGTGGGAGCGAGTATTCCAATGAAGGCACCTACGCGTAACAAATAAAGAAAAAACCGACCTGGTGTCAAAGGGAGAAACCATTTGCTAGTTATTGACTAGCAAGTACAAAGAATTTCAACAAGTAGTGGAACGGTGTGGCTACCATGCACAATGACCAACCAGATTAGGCATGTGCCACTTACCATGACCAAATAACTTTACTATGTGTGGTCAACGTTGACAACCCATAATATGGGTCACGAATAGTCACAGGGGGAAACAATGGGTTGGGGATACTAGATACAAACTAGGAAGTACAGCAACCTTCAATCACTATAAGCACGCTGTGGCTACCATGCACAATGACTGACCAAATTAGGCATATGTGCTACCTTTGACCAAAGACATCCGCTGTGTGTGGTCAGCGTTGATAACTCATAATAGGAGTCACAAATGGTCAGAGGGGGAGACAATGGTTTGGGAACACCAGGTATCAACTAGCAAGCACAAGGACCTTCAATCAATTGTGGCACGGTGTGGATACCATGCACGATGACCAAACAAAGTAGGCACATGTCACTGACCATGACCAAATAATGTCACTAAGTGTGGTAAACTTTGACAGCTCATAACACGAGTCAGAAATGGTCAGGGTGGAAGATAATGTGTTGTGAATACTAGTTATTGATTGTTAAGTATGAATACCTTCAATATGTAGTGGCACAGCGTGGCTACCATGCGCAGTGACCAACCAAAGTATGCATATGTAACTGACCATGACCAACGAATTTCACTTCATGTGGTCAGCATTTACAACTCACAACACGAGTCACTGATAGTCACATGGGGGGTAACAATGGTTTGGGAACACTAGCTATCATCTAGAAAGCACAAAGACCTTCAATACGTAGTGACACAGCGTGGTAACCACGTACAGTATCAAACCAAAGTAGGCATATGTCACTAACCATGACCAAGGAATTTCAATGTGGGTGGTCAGAGTTCACAACCCATAACATGAGTCACAAATGGTCAGAGGGGGAAAACATGGTTTCAAAACACTATGTATCTTCTAGCAAGTACCAAGATTTTTCGGATGTATTGGCACGGTGTGGCTACCTTGCACAATGACCTACCCAAGTAGGCATACATCACTGCTCATGACCAAAGAACTTTAGTGTGTGTGCTCAACGTTCACAACTCATAATACAAGTAAAAAATGGGAAGAGGGAGAAGGAATGGTTTGGGAATACTCGGTATCGACTAGCAAGTACAATACCTTTGATAAGTGGTGGCACGGTGTGGCCACCATGCACAATGACCAACCAAACTATGCTTGTGTCACTGGATATCATAAAAAGAATTTCACTGTGTGTAGCCAACTTTCCTTATTACGGCTGGTCAATTGGAGCAATGGTCGAAAGCTTATCCAAGCTCGAAGTCACAAAATTTGAAATTCCGTCTACATAAAATTTCTATGATTAAACTAACTTTGTTATCATTCATACTTTTGAAAACTACCCTCTAAACTTACACCCCCTTATTTTATGCCCTTTATCCATAGGAATCCTTATAATGTCATCTCGACACCATATGAATACCATGTGAGTTGGCTTAGTGCTTATAGAGGTAGATTCTGGAGCAGTAGGCCCTGGGTTTGAATCCTCGTACGCGCAATATAGATTAGGCTCGCGACCTGGGGGGGGGGGCATCTGTGTTGTGATACCTCAACTCTACCTTCGAGCCTAAGCCGTGGGGGGATAGGGGGGGTGTCATAGTGCGGTCGCAAATCTGTCCTCCAGGTCGTCCACGGAACATCCCTCTAGGGGGGTGGGAGGGAGTATTCCAGTGAAGGCACCTACGTGTAACAAATAAACAAAAACCGACCTGGTGTCAAAGGGAGAAACCATTTGCTAGTTATTGACTAGCAAGTACAAAGACTTTCAACAAGTAGTGGAACGGTGTGGCTACCATGCACAATGACCAACCAGATTAGGCATGTGCCACTTACCATGACCAAGTAACTTTACTACGTGTGGTCAACATTTACAACCCATAATATGGGTCACGAATAGTCACAGGGGGAAACAATGGATTGGGGATACTAGATACCAACTAGCAAGTACAGCGACCTTCAATCAGTATAAGCACAGTGTGGCTACCATGCACAATGACCGACCAAATTAGGCATATGTTCTACCTTTGACCAAAGAAATCCGCTGTGTGTGGTCAGCGTTGATAACTCATAATAGGAGTCACAAATGGTCAGAGAGGGAGACAATGGTTTGGGAACACCAGGTATCAACTAGCAAGCACAAGGACCTTCAATAAATTGTGGCACGGTGTGGATACCATGCACGATGACAAACCAAAGTAGGCACATGCCACTGACCATGACCAGATAATGTCACTAAGTGTGGTAAACCTTGACAACTCATAACACAAGTCACAAATAGTCAAGGTGGAAAAAAATGGTACATATACCTTCCATATGTAGTGGCACAGCGTGGCTACTATGCACATTGACCAACCAAAGTATGCATATGTCACTGACCATGACCAACGAATTTCACTTCATGTGGTCAGCGTTGACAACTCACAATACGAGTCACTGATAGTCAGATGGTGGGTAACAATGGTTTGGGAACACTAGCTGTCAACAAGAAAGCACAAAGACCTTTGATACGTAATGACACGGCGTGGTAACCATGTACAGTGACAAACCATTGTACGCATATGTCACAAACCATGACCAAACGGATTTCACAGTGTGTGGTAAACGTTGAAAACTCATAACACGAGTCACAAATGGTCAGTGGGGGAAACCATGGGTTGGGAACACTAGTTATCAACTAGCAAGTAGGAAGATTGTCTACAAGTAGTGGCACGGTGTGTCCAGCGTGCACAGTGACCAACCAAAGGATGCACACGTCACTGACTATGACCAAAGAAGTCCACTTTGCATGATCAACATTGACAACTCATAACACAAGTCACAAATGGTCAAAGGGAGCGACAATGGTTTAGGAACCATATGTATCAACTAGAAAGGACAAATAAATTCAATATGTAGTGGCACGGTGTGGCTACTATGCACACCAAACTTCCAAACTATGCAAATGTCACCGACCATGATGAACAAATTTCAATATGGGTGGTCAACATTCACCAACCATAACACGAGTCACAAAAGGTCAGAGGGGGAAATAATTGGTTGGGGATACTAGATACCAACTAGCAAGTACAACGACCTTCAATCAGTATAAGCACGGTGTGGCTACCATGCACAATGACCGACCAAATTAGGCATATGTACTACCTTTGACCAAAGAAATCCGCTGTGTGTGGTCAGCGTTGATAACTCATAATAGGAGTCACAAATGGTCAGAGGGGGAGACAATGGTTTGCGAACACCAGGTATCAACTAGCAAGCACAATGACCTTCAATAAGTTGTGGCACGGTGTGGATACCATGCACGATGACCAACCAAAGTAGGCACATGTTACTGACCATGACCAAATAATGTCACTAAGTGTGGTAAACTTTGACAACTCATAACACGAGTCAGAAATGGTCAGGGTGGAAGATAATGTGTTGTGAATACTAGTTATGGAATGTTAAGTATGAATACCTTCAATATGTAGTGGCACAGCGTGGCTCCCATGCACAGTGACCAACCAAAGTATGCATATGTCACTGACCATGACCAACACATTTCACTTCATATGGTCAGCGTTTACAACTCACAACACGAGTCACTGATAGTCACATGGGGGGTAACAATGGGTTGGGAACACTAGCTATCAACTAGAAAGCACAAAGACCTTCAATACGTAGTGACACGGCGTGGTAAACACGTACAGAATCAAACCAAAGTAGGCATATGTCACTAACCATGACCAAGGAATTTCAATGTGGGTGGTCAACGTTCACAACCCATAACATGAGTCACAAATGGTCGGAGGGGGAAAACATGGTTTCAAAACACGATGTATCTTCTAGCAAGTACCAAGATTTTTCGGATGTATTGGCACGGTGTGGCTACCTTGCACAATGACCTACCCAAGTAGGCATACATCTCTGCTCATTACCAAAGAACTTTAGTGTGTGTGGTCAACGTTCACAACTCATAATACAAGTAAAAAATGGGAAGAGGAAGAAGGAATGGTTTGAGAATACTCGGTATCGACTAGCAAGTACAATACCTTTGATATGTGGTGGCACGGTGTGGCCACCATGCACAATGACCAACCAAACTATGCTTGTGTCACTGGATATCATAAAAAGAGTTTCACTGTGTGTAGCCATCTTTCCTTCTTACGGCTGGTCAATCGGAGCAATGGTCGAAAGCTTATCCAAGCTCGAAGTTGCAAGATTTGAAATTCCGTCTACGTCAAAGTTTTATGATTAAACTAACTTTGTTATCATTCATACTTTTGAAAACTACCCTCTAAACTTACACCCCCTTGTTTTATGCCCTTTATCCATAGGAATCCTTATAATGTCATTTCGACATCATATGAATACCATGTGAGTTGGCTTAGTACTTATAGAGTTAGATTCTGGAGCAGTAGGTCCTGGGTTTGAATCCTCGTACGCGCAATATAGAATAGGCTCGCGACCTGGGGGGGGGGGGGCAGCCGCATTGTGATACCTCAACTCTACCTTCGAGCCTAAGCCGTGGGGGTATAGGGGGGGTGTCATAATGCGGTCGCAAATCTGTCCTCCAGGTCGTCCACGGAACATCCCTCTAAGGGGGTGGGAGGGAGTATTCCAGTGAAGGCACCTACGCGTAAATAAATAAAAACCGACCTGGTGTCAAAGGAAGAAACCATTTGCTAGTTATTGACTAGCAAGTACAAAGACTTTCAACAAGTAGTGGAATGGTGTGGCTACCATGCACAATGACCAACGAGATTAGGCATGTGCCACTTACCATGACCAAATAACTCTACTATGTGTGGTCAACGTTGACAATCCATAATATGGGTCACGAATAGTCACAGGGGGAAACAATGGGTTGGGGATACTAGATACCAACTAGCAAGTACAGTGACCTTCAATCAGTATAAGCACGGTGTGGCTACCATGCACAATGACCAACCAAATTAGGCATATGTGCTACCTTTAAGCAAAGAAATCCACTGTGTGTGGTCAGCGTTGATAACTCATAATAGGAGTCACAAATGGTCAGAGGGGGAGACAATGGTTTGGGAACACCAGGTATCAACTAGCAAGCACAAGGACCTTCAATAAATTGTGGCACGGTGTGGATACCATGCACGATGACAAACCAAAGTAGGCACATGCCACTGACCATGACCAAATAATGTCACTAAGTGTGGTAAACCTTGACAACTCATAACACGAGTCACAAATAGTCAGGGTGGAAGATAATGGTTTGTGAATACTAGTTATGGAGTATAAAGTACAAATACCTTCAATACGTAGTGGCACAGGGTGGCTACCATGCACAGTGACCAACCAAAGTATGCATATGTCACTGACCATGACCAACGAATTTCACTTTATGTGGTCAGCGTTGACAACTAACAACACGAGTCACTGATAGTCAGATGTTGGGTAACAATGGTTTGGGAACACTAGCTGTCAACAAGAAAGCCTTTGATACGTAATGACACGGCGTGGTAACCATGTACAATGACAAACCAATGTCGGCATATGTCACAAACCATGACCAAACGGATTTCACAGTGTGTGGTGAACGTTGAAAACTCATAACACGAGTCACAAATGGTCAGTGGGGGAAACCATGGGTTGGGAACACTAGTTATCAACTAGCAAGTAGGAAGATTTTCTACAAGTAGTTGCACGGTGTGGCCAGCGTGCACAATGACCAACCAAAGGATGCACACGTCACTGACTATGACCAAAGAAGTCCACTTTGCATGATCAGCATTGACAACTCATAACACAAGTCACAAATGGTCAGAGGGAGCGACAATGGTTTAGAAACCATATGTATCGACTAGAAAGGACAAAGAACTTCAATATGTAGTGGCACGGTGTGGCTACTATGCACACCAAACTTCCAAACTATGCATATGTCACCGACCATGATGAAAGACTTTCAATATGGGTGGTGAACATTCACCAACCATAACACGAGTCACAAAAGGTCAGAGGAGGAAACAATGGGTTGGGGATACTAGATACTAACTACCAAGTACAACGACCTTCAATCAGTATAAGCACGGTGTGGCTACCATGCACAATGACCGACCAAATTAGGCATATGTACTACCTTTGACCAAAGAAATCCGCTGTGTGTGGTCAGCGTTGATAACTCATAATAGGAGTCACAAATGGTCAGAGGGGGAGACAATGGTTTGGGAACACCAGGTATCAACTAGCAAGCACAAGGACATTCAATAAGTTGTGGCACGGTGTGGATACCATGCACAATGACCAACCAAAGTAGGCACATGTCACTGACCATGACCAAATAATGTCACTAAGTGTGGTAAACTTTGACAACTCATAACACGAGTCAGAAATGGTCAGGGTGGAAGATAATGTGTTGTGAATACCAGTTATCGAATATTAAGTATGAATACCTTCAATATGTAGTGGCACAACGTTGCTACCATGCACAGTGACCAACCAAAGTATGCATATGTCACTGACCATGACCAGCGAATTTCACTTCATGTGGTCAGCGTACAACACGAGTCACTGATAGTCACATGGGGGGTAACAATGGTTTGGGAACACTAGCTATCAACTAGAAAGCACAAAGACCTTCAATACGTAGTGACACGGCGTGGTAACCACGTACAGTATCAAACCAAAGTAGGCATATGTCACTAACCATGACCAAGGAATTTCAATGTGGGTGGTCAACGTTCACAGCCCATAACATGAGTCACAAATGGTCAGAGGGGGAAAACATGGTTTCAAACACTATGTATCTTCTAGCAAGTACCAAGATTTTTCGGATGTATTGGCACGGTGTGGCTACCTTGCACAATGACCTACCCAAGTAGGCATACATC
>SZWC01000424.1:86327-107418 GCA_023375785.1 Penium margaritaceum
GCCGAATCCAGGGACCACTGCAACACCTGCAGTATCTACTACCGCCCCGCTCTACCACCCTGCAGTGCCACATCCTTTACCCCAGGGCTACTGGTTGCCAGGACCTACGGTCCCCGCCGCCCCGAACACACAGGCACCGCCCCTTGGGACTACCTTCTACTCCGCACCCTACGCGACGCAGGCGACCCCTGCGACTCACTACTATGCTCTTTCGACGACAGCCCCAATGAGCAACCCCACACCTACACCCCAGGGGCAGCCACAAACTAGCCACGTGAGTTATTCAGCGGTCACAGCCTCGCACCCCAACCCCCCCTTTCCAGCCTCGCACCCGTTCCCCGCGGTGACGTCCATGGCCAACCGAAATACTGTGCCCCAGCTGCAATACGTACGCACACAGCCAGCTAACATTCCGCGACTCGAGATCTTCAAAGGGACCCCTGAAGAGGACCCATGGACATGGTTGACGCAGATCACGATACATACAAGCATAGGACGGATCCCACCAGACCTTTGCCTGGCCACCGCGGAGCTCCATTTTGAGGGTGCTGCGGAGGACTGGTACAATGCACGAGCGCTGTTCAACTCCTTCGAGGATTTTGGCAACGCGCTGATTGAGCGTTTCAAGCGGCTGACCAAGGAAGAAGCACTCCGCAAGATTGAAAACAAGGTAATGCGGAAGGACACCGACATCCGTAGGTTTTTGGATCAGTTCCTCACTTGGGCATCAATCGCAAAGAACCCTCAAGGGGAAGGACTGCCGCTGTGGGTACTCTTGCAGAATCTCATCCGCGCTCTCCCCGATGAGATCAGCAGCCTGATGATTTCTGAGCGCTACCAGTCACTTCAGGATGCAGTGCAGGACGCCACGGCCATTTCCACACGGCAGCGGTCTACGCGACAGCATCAGGGTGGAGATTCTCATACTCTAGCACCAGCGGCACAGGCCTCTCAAGCCAAGCCGAGGGCGTGTTACACCTGCCAGAGGCTGGAGCACATCGCTCGAGACTGCCCACGCAAGCGACAGGGTGTTCCACGCACCGATCCCATGCAGCAGGTTCCCATGGTGCAGCAGTGGCAGCGGTATTATAATCAACCATGGTAGAACCAGCAGCACCAGCAGCAGACGCCAGCTGGGCGACAGGCACCAGATCATCAGACCCAGATTGCACCGGGCGGGCAGGGTATCCTACCCAACCCACAGGCATCCACAAGCGCTATGAGCGGAGCCCGCAATGTCAAGCTGGGATTGCCGATGGCGGAGGACGAGACTACAGAGTTGCCTCCCACCGCAGCGGAAACCACTCTCATTACACGAGCCCAAGAAGTAGGCCTGCGCGGATGGGATCTACAGATGGCAGCCAGACTACATGAAGATATGCGGCGCAAGGCAGAGGCCGCGGAGGAACGATTCCAAGAGGCAGTTACTAATCGTATCGTCGTGCCGGAGAAACAACGACAGACAAAACCACCACCCGCAGCGGAAAAGCAACCTGCACCATCTTCGCCAGCACCACAAGGAGCTCTAGCGGCCGCGGAGGGAAGCACTAATCCCGTCCAATGACTATTTATCACTCCCATCGCGGAAGTCAACTTCTTTGAGTTCCTCCGCATTCACCCAGAGATCGCGCCGCGGCTGAAGGAGGAGTTCTCCAAAGCCAATCCACGACTCCAAGCTGTGGGCATCTCTCTCAACTGTACTATGCCTACCCTTGGTACACAGAACACCCGCCGTGCGGTACCCGACACTTCCCTATCATTAAGTCTCGCGGAAGATGAGTGGGGATGGGCACCGCAGCCCTTGGAGTCCCCGCGACGGGATAACAACCACTACGAGGTCGTCTGCTGCATGGTTTGGATATGTGGAAGGAAGTTCCTGGCCATCATTGACACAGGGGCCACTCACACCACTGTGGCGTTCCGCGTCCTTCTAGTGGTCGGATGGGCAGACCGCATCCTCCCCACCCGACGCCTTTTCACCAACTCAGCGGGCAGAATGGACTATGGACATGGGGAAGTTCACGGCCTACCCATGCAGGTGGGATCTCTCCATGAACCATTGAACGTCCAAGTCACGCAAGCCAGAACGTATGACGTGCTCCTCGGTATGGATTACTTGGTACTGCAACAGGCCAATCTTCCTTTCTCCCTTGGCATCATGCAACTCAGCTCCGCATCCGAGGAAGAAGAATTTTGCCCAATCACCATCGGCGAAAGGGTAGCGGTAACTGTAACCGGCGGTGAATCCTTCTCCCTCTTGGATGCTGCGGCAGAGGACTCCCAGGCACGTGAAAACAGATTGCCACCTATCACAGCAAATGTGCCTGACGCGGAACAGGTGACAGCACGTTACTGGCAAGAAATCGCGGAGAAGTCAACTGAGCCCGGAGTACAGACCAACCTCCTAGGATTGTGGCAGAAGGGACAACGAGTACTAGGGGATGGACACCCACTCGAGGATGAGGAGGAATTCTACCCACTCCGCGAAACAGCACCATCACCACCACCGTGGTGGGATCACATGCTCCACTCACGACTCTCGCCCGCACAAAAGCAGGATTTCTGTGACCTGCTGGACGCATTCGCGGACATCTTTGCTGGATCCACGGTTGACCTGGGGGCTGTGGAAGCCTTTCATGTCATCTCCACAGGGGACTCCGCGCCCACAAAAAAAAAGGTGCGGCGCATTCTCCCGGAACAAGAAAAGATTATCACGGAAGGGCTCGCGGAGCTCAAGGCGCAAGGGGTGATCGTCTCAATCGTCAGTCCCTGGCGTGCCAACTTGGTCATCGTGGGGAAACCAGACGGATCCAAGCAATTTTGCGTTGACTTCCGGGACCTCAACCGTGTAACCGAGGAGGATGCGTACCCCATGCCACTAATTGTCGACATACAGGAGCGCCAGCAGGGTCGCGGATGGTTTGCAAAGCTCGACGTGAAGGCTGCCTTCCACGCTGTTCCCATGCACCCGGACTCCATCGCCAAAATGACGTTTGTGAAACCAGAAGGCCTATACGCGTTTACACGTATGCCCTTTGGACTCCGCAACGCTAGCGCGACATTTCAGCGGGTCATGGACTCCACCCTCCGCGGCATCCCCAATGTCAGCTGCTACATTGACGATATCATGGTCGCGGCCCACACCTTCAAGGAGCTGTTCTCGTCCCTGGCCGCTGTCTTCGCTGCTTCTCCGCAGGGCCAACCTGATGCTCAAGGCAGCCAAGTGCTCTATCGGAGCCGCAGAAATGGAGTTCCTGGGTTTTGTAATGAGCGCGGATGGCATCAAGACTGATCCAGAGAAGATCGCGGCAGTACAGGAATGGTGCCAGCCCACTTCCGTGGGGCAAGTCAAGATCTACCTGGGCTTCGTTTCCTTCTACCGGAAGTCTGTGCGTGACCACACGCACATCATCAAGCCGCTCCAGGAATTGACGCACCAGGACGTGCCGATTGAATGAACATCAGATTGCGCGGACGCCTGGAAGGAAATCAAACACCGCTTGGTTACAGCGCCCATGCTCGAGTTCACCGACTTCAACCTCCCATTCTCCATCACCACTGATTGGTCGCGGGATGGGCTTGGCGCCATCCTATCTTAGACGGTGCGGGAACCCACACAGAAGGTGATTGCCTACGCCAGTCATGCCCTCACTGAAGGGGAGTGGAAGTACCCTCCGGTGAAAGGCAAATGCTTGGTTGTCCTTTGGGCACTCCAACACTTCCGCGATTACATAAAGAATGGCAAGCCGTTCACGGGTTTCACGGACCATCAGGCCCTCCAGTGGCTCCTCACTACTCAGAACCATGAGGGCATCCTAGCCAAGTGGGCCCTCCTTCTCCAGGGCTACAACATGAAGATCAAGTACCAGACTGCGGCTGCAAACCGCAACGCGGATGCCCTGAGCCGACTTCCGCGCAATGGCTGGCCAGACCCTGATCAGGCATCACTAAATGCTGCGGAGGCACCTCCAAATTATGCGGAGTCCATCCCGGATGTCGAGCCACCATCTCAACCCACTGAAGCAGAATGGGAGGGAGTGGCAAGGGAATTTGATGAGGAGGAACAGGAGGTCGCCATGCAACTCTTGAATGAACTCGATCCCGCCGCGGAGTGGGCCGCCGCGGAGACCCTACCAGCCCTTTCCGTGTCTAGCTTGCAGCTTGCTCGCAGGTACAACCCTACCATCCGCGGTTGGACGTTGGAGGAAATTGCACCCCATCTTCCCCCACGACATGCAACCCCGCGAACCTCGCGACCATCCGCTGCTCCACCACAGACCTGTCCATTGAGCGACCCACACTCTCACGCTCCTGCCACACCACTCCTTGAAAACCGCCATCCCCTCACTCTGGTAGACTTCCTCCTTCACTCCCCTGAGTCTGCAGAAAGTCTCCGCGCCCTCTTCAACACTCACAATACCTCCCTTTCCCCTCTTGGCATCTGCCTCTCATGCACGCGAGACAGCCTGACCGGCATCCGCCTGTTATCCCGCAACATCATTCTCACCCACTCTAGTGTACGCGGTGCTGCTGCACGTGCCTCATGCAACTGGGCACCCGCGACCCTCACCCCTGGACCGCCCGCACCCTCCGACGTCCACGTGGCGTGGTGTTACGTGTGGATATGTGGCCGCAAGTTCATGGCCATCGTGGACACCGGTGCCACCCATACCACGATTGAGCTCCGGATGATCCGCTCGCTCAACATGCAGCACCTCATCCAACCCACTCAACTCCGCTTCTCTATCTCCACCGGAGACATCGTCGCGCCGCCTGGACAAATCGCGGGCCTCCCCATGCAGGTGGCGAATGTACATGCGGCACAAACCATCCAGGTTTGCGATGTCCGCACGTACGTTATTCTGCTCGCGGCGGACTGGCTCGCGCCGCGCCAAGCGGATGTATTGATCGGTGCAGGCATCCTCAATCTCATTTCAAGTTCCGGCATTCGATCGTTCACCCCGCTCTTTACCTTGCATTGACCATCTCCGAGCACGGTCATCTCCACCTTCGACTCAGCTCTCACCAGCGCTCGACACACTCAGCGGATAATGCGCAGCTGGGCTCTCGCCCGCGGAATATCCGACATGGCACGCAATCAAGGCACGGGGTCCACGCCTTTGTCGTGGGGGGGTGGATCCTCCCGGCGGCAGTTACGCCGCCCTGCTCTTAACACGGGCGCGGGGCACCGCCTGGCACAGAAACCAACACCACCAACGGGGACAGCGGCTCTACCGCGGCAGGGCACCACAACAAGGACTACGCCTGCCAGGACACTCGCACCACCCACGGGGACAACAGGCGTGTCCCAACCTGGCTCGGTGACAAGAACTCCGCCAACACCGGTGACGGCCACCCCAGCAGCGGCAACGGCCTCACCGCGGCCCAGCCCGGCCGCAGGAACGACCTTGACACCGACCACAACAGCAGCAATCCCACCGCGGTCCAGTCCCGCAAAACGAACATCATCCCAAGTCACGCCGCCTGCGGCAAACTCACCAGGATTGTTGCGACAAGGCCCGGCCACAAGCACACCGACGCGGATCCTCAGAGGCATGGAGCCAATGGCAGGGGCATTGCAGGCAGAAGCAAGAACAACCGCTACACCAACACCAAGCCCGTGAGATGGTACCCGGACCCTGATTACCCCAGTCCCCTCCCCGGCTACGACGGCGCTCTCTCACTCGCCGCCGACCTCGCGCCGTAGCCCTACTCAGCAACCCGCACGCCCCCTGCTGGGCACAGGATCGGTGATGGAAGGGGTGAGAACGTACCTCGAGGAGAGCTCGGGGGATAGCGGGGAGCAGCCCAAGGAAGCCCTACTGCTGGAAGTAGTGACCAGCGTCATGCTCCAATTGCTGACAGAGATCCCGGAAGTGATCCGTGCGAAGTTCGAGGATTCACTGTTCGGCAAAATGTGGCAGGTGGTGCTGAAGGGAACAGGAACGGGGGTACTAGCCCTCGGATTGCACGAAAGGCAAATGCTTTTGCTGGAAACAACAGGCGCAGAACGCCTTGTCTTGGCGTTGCGGGACAGCCTGAACATCAAACCAGGGGTGGCCAGTGATATGACTGGCGTCGCGGAACTATTGGACACCGAGCGGGCAGACCCATCACTGGAAGCTGCTCGAGTATGGTGGAACAGGGTGCGGAAGGACCAGCGGAGCAGTCCGGAGAGATGGTACATGCATCTGCTCCGGGAGAGGCCCAGAGCCCTCATCCTATATCATGTGAACGACCAGGTACCCTGATAAGCAGAGGCATCACGGTGAAGATCCGCGGCAGACGAGTGGAGGTGGGAATACTTGCTCAACCTTGTCTACGCTAGGTGGAGCGTTCAGTATCCGCAAGAGGAGAGGTTGCGGCTTGCTGACACACAGGTGCCTGAGGGACGCTGGATGGAAGCCATGGAAAAGTGCTGGACGCTGACGCTCCAGAATGTGAAACGCACCAGGGTAGCAATAGCGGTTGCGGAGGTACACTGGATCGTGGCGCGAGAAAAAGGACTACGCCTTAAGCAAGAAGAGGTGCAACACTGGGCCAAGGAGGCAGCGGAAGTATGCCGAGAGGGCAAGAGCAGGAGGGATGCGGAGGTGGAAGAGGCACGTGAATACACCCAGCCCTCCCCTCAGTTGCAGCAGATGCAAGAACGCCTACGGAAAGAATGGGAGGAGGCAGCTGAGACAAAACGGGTGGCCGCAGAGGCCGCGGAGAAGGAGGCCCAAATGGCCAAGGAACGGGAAGTGGCAGCTAAGGCAGATAGGGAGGCTGCCGAAGAACTCATAAGGGAAATCATGGAGGAAGCAGAAGCAGCGGCGGCAGCGGCGGAGGCAGAGGCAGTAGTAGCAGCAGCAGTAGCGGCAAAGGCAAAGGCAGAGGCAGCAGCAGCAGCGGCAGCGGTGGCAACGGCACAAGAAAAAGAGGTAGCAATAGCGGCAGCGGAGGCAACGGCAGCAGCGACAAACAAGGTAGCAGGAGCAGCAGCCACGAAGGCACAGGTAGCAACAGAAACACGGGCAACCGCGGAGGCGGCCAGAGTAGGAGCAGGTAACACAGTGACGGAGGCAGCGTGGAAAGAAACAGTAGATAGGGCCGCGACGAGGCAGGCAGGAGCAGAAGGAGAAGAGAAGATGGGGAAGAGGTACAAAGCTGGTGCCAAGCGCCACCGCCCGGAGCCATCCGCCGGCTCCCTCCGGCGGAAGGCACAACTTCAGGCCCGGGCGGCGGTAGTGGTGCGGAAAGCAGCAGCGACGCTGAGACAGACCAGAACAACAGCACCGGCAGACACCAGCCGAAATGAGGAGCCAGTGCAGACTTTCCAGGAAGAAACAACTCCTGCTCCAAAAGGAAAAAGGAAGGCGGAAGAGGGAGTGGTCGCGGAGCCACGGAGAGAGCAACAACCTCGAGCACACGAAGGCCCCAGCCCCGGCGTAACTCCGGAACAGTTAGCGCAGGCCCAGCGGGAGGCCGCACAGGCAGCAGAACTTCTGATGGCAGTATTTCACAAAGTCCACATGCCAACGGAGATGGTACCGGCTCCACTGCGGCCTGTCATGGGAGAAGCCGCGACAGCAGCTGCACGCAAGGGGGCGGAAAGGAGGGGACGCACGTAGAAAGAGGCGGCGGTAATGGTGGTTTCCAAAATCAATGAGTCGCCGGGAGACTCGGAAGAGGAACAGCCCATCACACGCAGCCAGGGATTACTGCGGGCTCGAGGAGTGGCTCCACAAAGAAAGCAGGAGGTTATTGAGCTGCACCACGCTGGTGGACGCGGCAAACGCCCGAGTGGCCCCGCTGAGAGCAGGCTGCGAGAACGGTGGGATGAAGGAGAGCTTCGAGCGGTCGGAATCCTTCGGCTCTTCCCTGCACCTGATCCTTGGGACAGAGAGCCACCGGTCTATGATGAAGAGAACCGCAAAACGTTCGAGGTGATGAAAGCGGAGCAGGATGGGAGGCGAGCGCGCGGATTACTGGCAAGAATGCCAGAGACAAAGCGGAAGCCGGGGGAAGCAGTAACAGAGAAAGCGGGGAGGAAGGGGCCCATGGAAACGCAGGACTGGCGGATCAAGCAGACCGCCCACATCCTTCGCCGCGCCAGCAGCAAGGAACAGCAGAAAGCAGAGGCAAAGAAGGTGTACGCGGATCTGGAAACACGGCTGGGTGTGAAATTCGACCGGAGGAAAAAGGATGATCTAGCCCGTCTGTGCGAGCAATATGCATGGGGGGACGGCCGTCTCTGGAGGCTGACTCCGCGTGTCTTATGGGTACCACCACCCACACTGCACATGGCAGTTGTGGAGGCCTACCACCGCCACCACCATACTGGTGTGCAGGCGCTGAAGGATCGCCTGACGCCCATCATCCACATACTGAACCTGGCGGCTATTATCAAAGACGTGGTACAACACTGCGCCCCCTACGAGCGAGCGCAAAAAACCACACCGCGGGACTAGCCGCTGTTCCAACCCTCCCCTATCAGCGAACCTCTGGAAAAGATTATCATCGACTTCCACGGCCCCCGCGCACACCGCAACCAAGGGAACCGATACTGGATTCCAGCGGTGGACCACTTCACGAAGTACCTCTGGGTCCGCGCTGTGCCTAACAAGAGCTCAGCCACCGCAGCAAGGTTCATCCGCGAAGAAATCTTTTACAGCTTTGGTGGGTGCAACGTGATACACAGCAACAACGGCACAGAGTTCATGGGGGCCTTCAGAGAGGAGCTGGAGGAGTGGGGGGTCCGCCATGTACACTCCGGGCGGTACCGGCTAGAGTCCCAGGGGTAAGTGGAGCGGGTTCACGAAATACTGGAGAGAGCAGTGGCCACCGCGGAGGGCAGCAGCTGGGGAGAGAAGCTGAGGAAGACGGCGCATTTCATCAACACAACACCCAGCCGAGCAACCTACTTCTCACCCCACATGCTGCTCTTTGGACAACCACCGCGAGCGGCGATGGGCATGCCCCAGAAGCCGCTGAGGCTACCACTTGCTCCGGAGGAGCAAGAGAAACTCTCAGAGGAAGAGAAGGACAAGGCGGTCGCAGAATGGTTCCACGAGCGTTGCGAGCGGACGAAGACCATGCGGGCGGAGGCGCGGTTGAGGGGTTCGGTCGCTGCTTGGCGCGGATATGACGGGGCAAACCGATGGCTAAATCATGGGCCCATCAAGGAGGGTCACTTGGTGTATCTCGACCCCTTCCCCAGCGCGGGGAGAGAGGTAGGGGAGCCGCGGGAGGTGTACCGCGTGGCTAGCATGGAGGCAGGGCAGGTGTGGCTGGAAGGACCGGAAGGATTCAGTGACCGCAGTTATCCGGCCACGGAGTTTGTGCTGCTGCCACCTGCATGGCAAACGCACATCCCCGGGGCAGGAGGTCGCCTGCCGCCCCTGGGACAACGGAAAGGTTCGCGAGGTTGGAGAGCGAAGGAGGTGCTGGACGTCTGTGAGAAATAGGTGTCGCAACAAGAGCACGAATGGAGCCAGGAACCAGAGGAGATTGAGGAAGAGGAATCCGATGTCCGCGAACTTGCCGCGGAGGAGGTAAGGAAGGAACAACAACGCAAGCCGCTGCGGCGGGAACAACAGCAGGAGCAGCAGGCGGAAAGTCGGCAAGAGCAGAGAGAGAGGCAGGATCGGAGAAAGGAGGCGGAAGGTAGGCTTGGGCCACAGCCCGAGCGAACCTCAGCGGGAGCAGCGCAACGGCAACCCCAGAAAGCACCACCGCAGACAAAGGTGCCAATGAGCCCTAAGGCCCTGGCTGACTACACTGGCCCGTGTGTGTGGTGCGGAGAAAATCTCCCTGCTGAACCACTCCTGAAGGTGGTGTGCCGGGTGTGCGGGAATCCAGCACATCAGTATGCCGGCGGAGCCTTAAAGACATGCATCTGACGAAATCACACCTGCCTGCAATGTCTGAAAGAGGCTGCTGAACAAGAGGCCGCGAGGAAGAAGGATGAGGAAGAAGGAGCGGGACCCGGCGCTGGGGGAGCACCACCCCGTGGAAGGTGGGACCCAGAAGGGGAGGAGGAGGAGGAAGAAGAGGAAGAAGGGCCTCCAGAGCGAAGGAGAGGTCCGCGCTCCGTTTCCGGGGCCACAATGAGGCAATGGCAGGCGAAAGGACAGGTCGCGGCCGAGGAAAGAAGGAGGAAGGAACTGAAAGAGAAGAAGTGCGCTCAATGTGGTCAGTGGTGGGGAGTGGCAGTATAAGATTGTAGCGGATGCCTCCGCAAAATCTGCACTGGTTGCCTGGTCCCACCTCGTGATGGGCGCGGAGGGCGAAGCGGGGCTGCGGTGTGCAGGAGGTGCAGGGAGGAGATCGAGAAGCAACGGGGCGTTCGCAGGGCACCGCGAGTGAATGAGGAGGAAGAAGAGGAAGAATTGGAGGAAGAGGAGGGACCGGGAATGGAAGTGCACCAATCCGCGGCATGCCCCACATGCCTAAAGACCGTGCAGGATGGGGAAAGGTGTGCTGTTTGCACAAGATCCGCGCACCGCGAGTGCCTGGTGGCAGGCAACTCTGCCTGGAAGGGCCAATTTCACCAATGCGTGGGCAATGAGCTCCTTGAGGCAGACTGCTATCTTAGCTTCATCGCGGAGACTTGAGAACCTGCTTGCGCGGCCTACCACGAGGGGTTGGCGGAGTTCGGCAAGGGATGTGGCATGTGCTTAAAGATGTGCCATTTGCGGTGCGACAAGAGGGGCAAGGAAGGAGTGTGGACATGCCACCAATGCTTGGCTCGACCCAGAAAAGAAAATTGGGTTGCGAAAAACTTCGGACTGCAGTGCTGCGGAGACGGATGTATGGGGATTGTCACCGGGACAGCATGCCACTGTGAGCACTGCGGAGGGTGGGTCCACGCACAGTGTGCTACAGAGGTGGGCATGAATGAGGAGGGGCTGACAGTCTACCGCTGCACCAGCTGCAGGACATATGAACGAATCCCGCACTGCTCTACCTGCAAAAAGATACTGAAGGCGGAAGACATCACTGCAGGAGCCAGGTGTGAGGGCTGCCAGCTATATGTGCATCAAGAATGCTCCGCGAGGTATCAGCGTGAGGGCGGAGAAGTGGAGACCTACTGCCGCCCCTGCCAACAACGGCAGCGGCCAGGTCCCCAAGGAAAGTTTACACGCCTCATGCGCTAAGTAGACTCTGGGACAGAGTCTTGGAAAAGGGGGGCTGGGGGCATCAGTGTCAGCCGGGGATCCACCGCATCTCCGCTGAGGCGAAGATGGATCCGCGGAAGGGGAATTGCTGCTATCCACAGAACCGCGGAAAGAGGCTTCCGCGGCCAAAGATCTGCGGAGGAAGATGAAAGGGAAACCGCGGAGCATCAGAGAACGCGCAAGGCATGCTGGCTCCCGCAATAAGATTGCGGTAGAGCATGGGGTGGCGCGGAATCTAGCAGGGATGAAGGAAAAGAGGCGGGAAAAGTTGCCGCCAGAAGGCAGAAGTCGACGGTAACCTCCTTACGGCTATCAAAAGCAATGGCCGCGGAGGAACGAGAAAAGGGAGGGACAGCGGGGTGAGGATCCGCGGTGAAAAGGGAACATGAGTCGAGCCGCGGAGAAGTTGGAGCGTCGGACGTGCGAAAACACACGACGGGAGGACCAGAGGTCAGGAAGGACCTCGACCAATGAGGGCTCAAGGGGACCAGCGGTAATCAAGGAGGAGGACCGGGAGGACGCACCGCGCGAGGACGAAGATTCAAGGAAGAACACAAGACCGCGAGTACCCAAGCCACGGAGTAGAGGAATAAGTAGCAGTAGAACAAGTGTAGTAGTAAAGTGTGTGTGTGTGATCAAGGACAAGACCCGCGGTGCGAGTAAACGCGCCGCGCGGAGTCGTAGGTAGGGAAAGAGTGGTAAGGGAAGTCCTAGAGAGCTAGTTTTGGTAGATATAAAGTAATGGTGTAGCGAAGGAACGAGTGTGTCTGTGACCGATGACCAGTGACAAAAGATGCTTACCCTTTGACTGATCTTGTGCAACTTGAGTTATTGCAAGCCTGCTTCCCGCCTATGAGCCGAAAAGTCCTGACTTGTTGAGAACCAGATTGCCACCTTCTGTCTCATTAATCCGCGCAAGCATCAGTTGGTTCACACTCGCGCTTCCCCCTCTAAGATCCGCAGCTGTTGAAGGAACTCTTAGGTAGCTCTCCGCAGAGGCATTCCGCGGAGGACGAATACTTCTCCTCTGAGTCTCTCTGGAACATACTGCTCGATCCGCTCCCAATCCTGGGTCCGACCAGGACTCCGCTGAGAACTATAAGGGAACGCGAAAGGTGAAGGGTGCTGCAGGCGACTCCGCGTACTTGCGCACGGCCACGGAACGGGGCTCCGCGGGCATAGGAGTCAGAGGCCACGAGGTGGCAGACTCTCGTGCCGGCAAGGAATGAGTCGCAGAGCACCACCCGCGAGCGGGACCCTGAGAGTGTGAAGCATCCGCGGAGGACCAGGAGAGGTAGCGGAGGAGTGGCAAACGGGTGCGTCCCGGAACCGCGGAACGGCAGGGCCGCGGAGTAGACCAGACGCAGAGCTAGAGAGCGCGGAAGGAACATCGTGCGCGGCAATATTTGGGGTATCAGGGTTTCATAATGCGGTCGCAAATCTGTCCTCCAGGTCGTCCACGGAACATCCCTCTAGGGGGGTGGGAGGGAGTATTCCAGTGAAGGCACCTACGCCTAACAAATAAACAAAAACTGACCTGGTGTCAAAGGGAGAAACCTTTTGCTAGTTATTGACTAGCAAGTACAAAGACTTTCAACAAGTAGAGGAACGATGTGGCTACCATGCACAATGGCCAACCAGATTAGGCATGTGCCACTTACCATGACCAAATAATTTTACTCTGTGTGGTCAACGTTGACAACCCATAATATGGGTCACGAATAGTCACAGGGGGAAACAATGGTTTGGGAATACTAGATACCAACTAGCAAGTACAGCGACCTTCAATCAGTATAAGCACGGTGTGCCTACCATGCACAATGACCGACCATATTAGGCATATGTACTACCTTTGACCAAAGAAATCCGCTGTGTGTGGTCAGCGTTGATAACTCATAATAGGAGTCACAAATGGTCAGAGGGGGAGACAATGGTTTGGGAATACTAGATACCAACTAGCAAGTACAGCGACCTTCAATCAGTATAAGCACGGTGTGCCTACCATGCACAATGACCGACCATATTAGGCATATGTACTACCTTTGACCAAAGAAATCCGCTGTGTGTGGTCAGCGTTGATAACTCATAATAGGAGTCACAAATGGTCAGAGGGGGAGACAATGGTTTGGGAACACCAGGTATCAACTAGCAAGCACAATAACCTTCAATAAGTTGTGGCACGGTGTGGATACCATGCACGATGACAAACCAAAGTAGGCACATGCCACTGACCATGACCGAATAATTGCACTAAGTGTGGTAAACATTGACAACTCATAACACGAGTCAGAAATGGTCAGGGTGGAAGATAATGGTTTGTGAATACTAGTTATGGAATATAAAGTACCAATACCTTCAATATGTAGTGGCACAGCGTGGCTACCATGCACAGTGACCAACCAAAGTATGCATGTGTCACTGACCATGACCAAAGAATTTCACTTCATGTGGTCAGCGTTGACAACTCACAACACGAGTCACTGATAGTCAGATGGTAGATAACAATGGTTTGGGAACACTAGCTGTCAACAAGAAAGCACAAAGACCTTTGATACGTAATGACACGGCGTGGTAACCATGTACAGCGACATCCCAAAGTAGGCATATGTCACAAACCATGACCAAACGGATTTCACAGTGTGTGGTAAACATTGAAAACTCATAACACAAGTCACAAATGATCAGTGGGGGAAACCATGTGTTGGGAACTCCAGTTATCAACTAGCAATTAGGAAGATTGTCTACAAGTAGTAGCACGGTGTGGCCAGCGTGCACAGTGACCAACCAAAGGATGCACACGTCACTGACTATGACCAAAGAAGTCCACTTTGCATGATCAACATTGACAACTCATAACACAAGTCACAAATGGTCAGAGGGAGCGACAATGGTTTAGGAACTATATGTATCGACTAGAAAGGACAAAGAACTTCAATACGTAGTGGCACAGTGTGGCTACTATGCACACCAAACTTCCAAACTATGCATATGTCACCGACCATGATGAAAGAATTTCAATATGGGTGGTCAACATTCACCAACCATAACACGAGTCACAAAAGGTCAGAGGGGGAAACATTGGGTTGGGGATACTAGATACCAACTAGCAAGTAGAACGACCTTCAATCAGTATAAGCACAATGTGGCTACCATGCACAATGACCGACCAAATTAGGCATATGTACTACCTTTGACCAAAGAAATCCGCTGTATGTGGTCAGCGTTGATAACTCATAATAGGAGTCACAAATGGTCAGAGGGGGAGACAATGGTTTGGGAACACCAGGTATCAACTAGCAAGCACAAGGACCTTCAATAAGTTGTGGCACGGTGTGGATACCATGCACGATGACCAACCAAAGTAGGCACATGTCACTGACCATGACCAAATAATGTCACTAAGTGTGGTAAACTTTGACAACTCATAACACAAGTCAGAAATGGTCAGGGTGGAAGATAATGTGTTGTGAATACTAGTTATCGAATATTAAGTACGAATACCTTCAATATGTAGTGGCACAGCGTCGCTACCATGCACAGTGACCAACCAAAGTATGCATATGTCACTGACCATGACCAACGAATTTCACTTCATGTGGTCAGCGTTTACAACTCACAACACGAGTCACTGATAATCACATGGGGGTAACAATGGTTTGGGAACACTAGCTATCAACTAGAAAGCACAAATACCTTCAATACGTAGTGACACGGCGTGGTAACCACGTACAGTATCAAACCAAAGTAGGCATATGTCAATAACCATGACCAAGGAATTTCAATGTGGGTGGTCAACGTTCACAGCCCATAACATGAGTCTCAAATAGTCAGAGAGGGAAAACATGGTTTCAAAACACTATGTATCTTCTAACAAGTACCAAGATTTTTTGGATGTATTGGCACGGTGTGGCTACCTTGCACAATGACCTACCCAAGTAGGCATACATCTCTGCTCATGACCAAAAAACTTTAGTGTGTGTGGTCGACGTTCACAACTCATAATACAAGTAGAAAATGGAAAGAGGGAGAAACAATGGTTTGGGAATACGCGGTATCGACTAGCAAGTACAATACCTTTGATAAGTGGTGGCACGGTGTGGCCACCATGCACAATGACCAACCAAACTATGCTTGTGTCAATGGATATCATAAAAAGAGTTTCACTGTGTGTAGCCAACTTTCCTTCTTACGGCTGGTCAATCGGAGCAATGGTCGAAAGGTTATCCCAGCTCGAAGTTGCAAAATTTGAAATTCTGTCTACGTCAAAATTTTATGATTAAACTAACTTTGTTATCATTCATACTTTTGAAAACTACCCTCTATACTTACACCCCCTTGTTTTATGCCCTTTATCCATGGGAATCCTTTTAATGTCATTTCGACATCATATGAATACCATGTGAGTTGGCTTAGTGCTTATAGAGTTAGATTCAGGAGCGGTAGGTCCTGGGTTTGAATCCTCGTACGCGCAATATAGAACAGGCTCACGACCTGGGGGGGGGGGGTGGCGGCCGTGTTGTGATACCTCAACTCTACCTTCGAGCCTAGGCTGTGGGGGGGGGGGGGTAGGGGGGGTGTCATAGTGCGGTCGCAAATCTGTCCTCCAGGTCGTCCACGGAACATCCCTCTAGGGGGGTGGGAGGGAATATTCCAGTGAAGGCACCTATGCATAACAAATATAAAAAAACCGACCTGGTGTCAAAGGGAGAAACCATTTGCTAGTTATTGACTAGCAAGTACAAAGACTTTCAACAAGTAGTGGAAAGGTGTGGCTACCATGCACAATGACCAACCAGATTAGGCATGTGCCACTTACCATGACCAAATGACTTTACTATGTGTGGTCAACGTTGACAACCCATAATATGGGTCACGAATAGTCACAGGGGGAAAAAATGGGTTGGGGATACTAGATACCAACTAGCAAGTACAACGACCTTTAATCAGTATAAGCACGGTGTGGCTACCATGCACAATGACAGACCAAACTAGGCATATGTGCTACCTTTGACCAAAGGCATCCGCTGTGTGTGGTCCGCGTTGATAACTCATAATAGGAGTCACAAATGGTCAGAGGGGGAGACAATGGTTTGGGAACACCAGGTAACAACTAGCAAGCACAAGGACCTTCAATTCGTTGTGGCATGGTGTGGATACCATGCACGATGACAAACCAAAGTGGGCACATGCCACTGACCATGACCAAATAATGGCACTAAGTGTGGTCAACCTTGACAACTCATAACACGAGTCACAAATGGTCAGGGTGGAAGATAATGGTTTGTGAATACTATTTATCAAGTATAAAGTACAAATTCCTTCAATATGTGGTGGCACAGCGTGGCTACCATGCACAGTGACCAACCAAAGTATGCATATGTCACTGACCATGACCGACGAATTTCACTTCATGTGGTCAGCGTTGACAACTCACAACACGAGTCACTGATAGTCAGATGGTGGGTAACAATGGTTTGGGAACACTAGCTGTCAAAAAGAAAGCACAAAGACCTTTGATTTGTAATGACACGGCGTGGTAACCATGTACGGTGAAAAACCAAAGTAGGCATGTCACAAACCATGACCAAACGGATTTCACAGTGTGTGGTAAACGTTGAAAGCTCATAACACGAGTCACAAATGGTCAGTGGGGGAAACCATGGGTTGGGAACACTAGTTATCAACTAGCAAGTACGAAGATTTTCTACAAGTAGTGGCACGGTGTGGCCAGCGTGCACAGTGACCAACCAAAGGATGCACACGTCACTGACTATGACCAAAGAAGTCCACTTTGCATGATCAACATTGACAACTCATAACACAAGTCACAAATGGTCAGAGGGAGAGACAATGGTTTAGGAACCATATGTATCGACTAGAAAGGACAAAGAACTTCAATACGTAGTGGCACGGTGTGGCTACTATGCACACCAAACTTCCAAACTATGCATATGTCACCGACCATGATGAAAGAATTTNACCAAACGGATTTCACAGTGTGTGGTAAACGTTGAAAACTCATAACACGAGTCACAAATGGTCAGTGGGGGAAACCATGGGTTGGGAACACTAGTTATCAACTAGCAAGTAGGAAGATTTTCTACAAGTAGTGGCACGGTGTGGCCAGCGTGCACAGTGACCAACCAAAGGATGCACACGTCACTGACTATGACCAAAGAAGTCCACTTTGCATGATCAACATTGACAACTCATAACACAAGTCACAAATGGTCAGAGGGAGAGACAATGGTTTAGGAACCATGTGTATCGACTAGAAAGGACAAAGAACTTCAATACGTAGTGGCACGGTGTGGCTACTATGAACACCAAACTTCCAAACTATGCATATGTCCCCGACCATGATGAAAGAATTTCAATATGGGTGGTCAACATTCACCAACCATAACACGAGTCACAAAAGGTCAGAGGGGGAAACAGTGGGTTGGGGATACTAGATACCAACTAGCAAGTACAACGACCTTCAATCAGTATAAGCACGGTGTGGCTACCATGCACAATGACCGACCAAATTAGGCATATGTACTACCGTTGACCAAAGAAATCCGCTGTGTGTGGTCAGCGTTGATAACACATAATAGAAGTCACAAATGGTCATAGGGGGAGACAATGGTTTGGGGACACCAGGTATCAACTAGCAAGCACAAGGACCTTCAATAAGTTGTGGCACGGTGTGGATACCATGCACGATGACCAACCAAAGTAGGCACATGTCACTGACCATGACCAAATAATGTCACTAAGTGTGGTAAACTTTGACAACTCATAACACGAATCAGAAATGGTCAGGGTGGAAGATAACGTGTTGTGAATACTAGTTATCGAATGTTAAGTACAAATACCTTCAATATCTAGTGGCACAGCGTCGCTACCATGCACAGTGACCAACCAAAGTATGCATATGTCACTGACCATGACCAAGGAATTTCACTTCATGTGGTCAGCGTTTACAACTCACAACACGAGTCACTGATAGTCACATGGGGAGCAACAATTGTTTGGGAACATTAGCTATCAACTAGAAAGCACAAAGACTTTCAATACATAGTGACACGGCGTGGTAACCACGTACAGTATCAAACCAAAGTAGGCATATGTCACTAACTATGACCAAGGAATTTCAATGTGGGTGGTCAACGTTCACAACCCATAACATGAGTCACAAATGGTCAGAGGGGGAAAACATGGTTTCAAAACACTATGTATCTTCTAGCAAGTACCAAGATTTTTCGGATGTATTGGCACGGTGTGGCTACCTTGCACGATGACCTACCCAAGTAGGCATACATCACTGCTCATGACCAGAGAACTTTAGTGTGTGTGGTCAACGTTCACAACTGATAATACAAGTAAAAAATGGGAAGAGGGAGAAACAATAGTTTGGGAATACTCGGTATCGACTAGCAAGTGCAATACCTTTGATAAGTGGTGGCACGGTGTGGCCACCATGCACAATGACCAACCAAACTATGCTTGTGTCACTTGATATCATAAAAAGAATTTCACTGTGTGTAGCCAACTTTCCTTCTTACGGCTGGTCAATCGGAGCAATGGTTGAAAGGTTATCCAAGCTCGAAGTTGCAAATTCTGAAATTCCGTCTACGTCATATTTTTATGATTAAACTAAGTTTGTTATCATTCATACTTTTGAAAACTACCCTCTAAACTTACACCCCCTTATTTTATGCCCTTTATCCATAGGATTCCTTATAATGTCATTTTGACATCATATGAATACCATGTGAGTTGGTTTTTTGCTTATAGAGTTAGATTCTGGAGCTGTAGGTATTGGGTTTGAATCCTTGTACGCGCAATATAGAATAGGCTCGCGACCTGGGGGGGGGGGGCGGCCGTGTTGTGATACCTCAACTTTACCTTTGAGCCTAAGCCGTGGGGGGGGGGGGGGTAGGGGGGTGTCATAGTGCGGTTGCAAATCTGTCCTCCAGGTCGTCCACGGAACATCCCTCTAGGGGGGTGAGAGGGAGTATTCCAGTGAAGGCACCTACGCGTAACAAATAAACAAAAACCGACCTGGTGTTAAAGGGAGAAACCTTTTGCTAGTCATTGACTAGCAAGTACAAAGACTTTCAACAAGTAGTGGAACGGTGTGGCTACAATGCACAATGACCAACCAGATTAGGCATGTGCCACTTACCATGACCAAATAGCTTTACTATGTGTGGTCAACGTTGAAAACCCATGATATGGGTCACGAATAGTCACTGGGGGAAACAATGGTTTGGGAATACTAGATACCAACTAGCAAGTACAGCAACCTTCAATCAGTATAAGCACGGTGTGGCTACCATGCACAATGACCGACCAAATTAGGCATATGTACTACCTTTGACCAAAGAAATCCGCTGTGTGTGGTCAGCGTTGATAACTGATAAGAGGAGTCACAAATGGTCAGAGGGGGAGACAATGGTTTGGGAACACCAGGTATCAACTAGCAAGCACAAGGACCTTCAATAAATAGTGGCACAGTGTGGATACCATGCACGATGACAAACCAAAGTAGGCACATGCCACTGACCATGACCAAATAATGTCACTAAGTGTGGTAAACTTTGACAACTGATAACACGAGTCACAAATGGTCAGGGTGGAAGATAATGGTTTGTGAATACTATTAAGTGAGTACAAAGTACAAATACCTTCAATATGCAGTGGCACAGCGTGGCTACCATGCACAGTGACCAACCAAAGTATGCATATGTCACTAACCATGACCAACGGATTTCACTTCATGTGGTCAGCGTTGACAACTCACAACACGAGTCACTGATAGTCAGATGGTGGGTAGCAATGGTTTGGGAACACTAGCTGTCAACAAGAAAGCACAAAGACCTTTGATACATAATGACACGGCGTGGTAACCATGTACAGTGACAAACCAAAGTAGGCATATGTCACAAGCCATGACCAAACGGATTTCACAGTGTGTGGTAAACGTTGAAAACTCATAACGCGAGTCACAAATGGTCAGTGGGGGAAACCATGGGTTGGGAACACTAGTTATCAACTAGCAAGTACGAAGATTTTCTACAAGTAGTGGCACGGTGTGGCCAGCGTGCACAGTGACCAACCAAAGGATGCACACGTCACTGACTATGACCAAAGAAGTCCACTTTGCATGATCAACATTGACAACTCATAACACAAGTCACAAATGGTCGGAGGGAGAGACAATGGTTTCGGAACCATATGTATCGACTAGAAAGGACAAAGAACTTCAATACGTAGTGGCACGATGTGGCTACTCTGCACACCAAACTTCCAAACCATGCATATGTCGCCGACCATGATGAAAGAATTTCAATATGGGTGGTCAACATTCACCAACCATAACACGAGTCACAAAAGGTCAGAGGGGGAAACAATGGGTTGGGAATACTAGATACCAACTAGCAAGTACAACGACCTTCAATCAATATAAGCACGGTATGGCTACCATGCACAATGACCGACCAAATTAGGCATATGTACTACCTTTGACCAAAGAAATCCGCTGTGTGTGGTCAGCGTTGATAACTCATAATAGGAGTCACAAATGGTCAGAGGGGGAGACAATGGTTTGGGAACACCAGGTATCAACTAGCAAGCACAAGGACCTTCAATACGTTGTGGCACGGTGTGGATATCATGCACGATGACCAACCAAAGTAGGCACATGTCACTGACCATGACCAAATAATGTCACTAAGTGTGGTAAGCTTTGACAACTCATAACAGGAGTCAGACATGGTCAGGGTGGAAGATAATGTGTTGTGAATACTAGTTATCGAATATTAAGTACAAATACCTTCAATATGTTGTGGCACAGCGTGGCTACCATGCACAGTGACCAACCAAAGTATGCATATGTCACTGACCATGACCAACGAATTTCACTTCATGTGGTCAGCGTT
>SZWC01000424.1:132030-142049 GCA_023375785.1 Penium margaritaceum
AATACCTTCAATATGTAGTGGCACAGCGTGGCTACCATGCACAGTGACCAACCAAAGTATGCATATGTCACTGACCATGACCAACGAATTTCACTTCATGTGGTCAGCGTTTACAACTCACAACACGAGTCACTGATAGTCACATGGGGGGTAACAATGGTTTGGGAACACTAGCTATCAACTAGAAAGCACAAAGACCTTCAATACGTAGTGACACGGCGTGGTAACCACGTACAGTATCAAACCAAAGTAGGCATATGTCACTAACCATGACCAAGGAATTTCAATGTGGGTGGTCAACGTTCACAACCCATAACATGAGTCACAAATGGTCAGAGGGGAAAAACATGGTTTCAAAACACTATGTATCTTCTAGCAAGTACCAAGATTTTTCGGATGTATTGGCACGGTGTGGCTACCTTGCACAATGACCTACCCAAGTAGGCATACATCTCTGCTCATGACCAAAGAACTTTATTGTGTGTGTGGTCAACGTTCACAACTGATAATACAAGTAAAAAATGGGCAGAGGGAGAAAGAATGGTTTGGGAATACTCCGTATCGACTAGCAAGTACAATACCTTTGATAAGTGGTGGCACGGTGTGGCCACCATGCACAATGACCAAGCAAACTATGCTTGTGTCACTGGATATCATAAAAAAAGTTTCACTGTGTGTAGCCAACTTTCCTTCTTACGGCTGGTCAATCGGAGCAATGGTCAAAAGCTTATCTAAGCTCGAAGTTGCAAATTTTGAAATTCCGTCTACGTCAAATTTTTATGATTAAACTAACTTTGTTATCATTCATGCTTTTGAAAACTACCCTGTAAACTTACACCCCCTTGTTGTATGCCCTTTATCCATAGGAATCCTTATAATGTCATTTCGACATCATATGAATACCATGTGTGTTGGCTTAGTGCTTATAGAGTTAGATTCTGGAGCGGTAGGTCCTGGGTTTGAATCCTCGTACGCGCAATATAGAATAGGCTCGCGACCTGGGTGGGGGGGGGGGGGGGGTGTCATAGTGCGGTCGCAAATCTGTCCACGAGGGCGTCCACGGAACATCCCTCGAGGGGGGTGAGAGGGAGTAGTCCAGTGAAGGCACCTACGCGTAACAAATAAACAAAAACCGACCTGGTGTCAAAGGGAGAAACCATTTGCTAGTTATTGACTAGCAAGTACAAAGACTTTCAACAAGTAGTGGAACGGTGTGGCTACCATGCACAATGACCAACCAGATTAGGCATGTGCCACTTACCATGACCAAATAGCTTTACTATGTGTGGTCAACGTTGACAACCCATAATATGGGTCACGAATAGTCACAGGGGGAAACAAGGGTTTGGGAATACTAGATACCAACTAGCAATTACAGCGACCTTCAATCAGTATAAGCACGGTGTGGCTACCATGCACAATGACCGACCAAATTAGGCATATGTGCTACCTTTGACCAAAGAAATCCGTTGTGTGTGGTCAGCGTTGATAACTCATAATAGGAGTCACAAATGGTCAGAGGGGGATACAATGGTTTGGGAACACCAGGTATCAACTAGCAAGCACAAGGACCTTCAATAAATTGTGGCACAGTGTGGATACCATGCACAATGACAAACCAAAGTACGCACATGCCACTGACCATGACCAAATAATGTGACTAAGTGTGGTAAATTTTGACAACTCATAACACGAGTCACAAATGGTCAGGGTGGAAGATAATGGTTTGTGAATACTAGTTATCGAGTACAAAGTGCAAATACCTTCAATATGTAGTGGCACAGCGTGGCTACCATGCACAGTGACCAACCAAAGTATGCATATGGCACTGACCATGACCAACGAATTTCACTTCATGTGGTCAGCGTTGACAACTCAGAACACGAGTCACTGATAGTCAGATGGTGAGTAGCAATGGGTTGGGAACACTAGCTGTCAACAAGAAAGCACAAAGACCTTTGATACGTAATGAAACGGCGTGGTAACAATGTACAGTGACAAACCAAAGTAGGCATATGTCACAAGCCATGACCAAACGGATTTCACACTGTGTGGTAAACGTTGAAAACTCATAACACGAGTCACAAATGGTCAGTGGGGGAAACCATGGGTTGGGAACACTAGTAATCAACTAGCAAGTAGGAAGATTTTCTACAAGTAGTGGCACGGTGTGGCCAGCGTGCACAGTGACCAACCAAAGGATGCACACGTCACTGACTATGACCAAAGAAGTCCACTTTGCATGATCAACATTGACAACTCATAACACAGGTCACAAATGGTCAGAGGGAGAGACAATGGTTTAGGAACCATATGTATCGACTAGAAAGGACAAAGAACTACAATACGTAGTGGCACGGTGTGGCTACTCTGCACACCAAACTTCCAAACCATGCATATGTCACCGACCATGATGAAAGAATTTCAATATGGGTGGTCAACATTCACCAACCGTAACACGAGTCACAAAAGGTCAGAGGGGGAAACAATGGGTTGGGAATACTAGATACCAACTAGGAAGTACAGCGACCTTCAATCAGTATAAGCACGGTGTGGCTACCATGCACAATGACCAACCAAATTAGGCATATATACTACCTTTGACCAAAGAAATCCGCTGTGTGTGGTCAGCGTTGATAACTCATAATAGGAGTCACAAATGGTCAGAGGGGGAGACAATGGTTTGGGAACACCAGGTATCAACTAGCAAGCACAAGGACCTTCAATAAGTTGTGGCGCGGTGTGGATACCATGCACGATGACCATCCAAAGTAGGCACATGTCACTAACCATGACCAAATAATGTCACTAAGTGTGGTAAACTTTGACAACTCATAACACGAATCAGAAATGGTCAGGGTGGAAGATAATGTGTTGTGAATACTAGTTATCGAATATTAAGTATGAATACCTTCAATATGTAGTGGCACAGCGTGGCTATCATGCACAGTGACCAACCAAAGTATGCATATGTCACTGACCATGACCAACGAATTTCACTTCATGTGGTCAGCGTTTACAACTCACAACACGAGTCACTTATAGTCACATGAGGAGTTACAATGGTCTGGAAACACTAGCTATCAACTAGAAAGCACAAAGACCTTTAATACGTAGTGACACGGTGTGGTAACCTCGTATAGTATCAAACCAAAGTAGGCATATGTCACTATCCATGACCAAGGAATTTCAATGTGGGTGGTCAACGTTCACAACCCATAACATGAGTCACAAATGGTCAGAGGGGGAAAGCATGGTTTCAAAACACTATGTATCTTCTAGCAAGTACCAAGATTTTTCGGATGTATTGGCACGGTGTGGCTACCTTGCACAATGACCTACCCAAGTAGGCATACATCTCTGCTCATGACCAAAGAACTTTAGTGTATGTGGTCAACGTTCACAACTCATAATACAAGTAAAAAATGGGCAGAGGGAGAAAGAATGGTTTGGGAATATTCAGTATCGACTAGCAAGTACAATACCTTTGATAAGTGGTGGCACGGTGTGGCCACCATGCACAATGACCAACCAAACTATGCTTGTGTCACTGGATATCATAAAAAGAGTTTCACTGTGTGTAGCCAACTTTCCTTCTTACGGCTGGTCAATCGGAGCAATGGTCGAAAGCTTATCCAAGCTCGAAGTTGCAAAATTTGAAATTCCCTCTACGTCAAAGTTTTATGATTAAACTAACTTTGTTACCATTCATACTTTTGAAAACTACCCTCAAAACTTACACCCCCTTATTTTATGCCCTTTATCCATAGGAATCCTTATAATGTCATTTCGACATCATATGAATACCATGTGAGTTTGCTTAGTGCTTATAGAGTTACATTCTGGAGCGGTAGGTCTTGGGTTTGAATCCTCGTACGCGCAATATAGAATAGGCACGCGACCTGGGGGGGGGCGTGTTGTGATACCTCAACTCTACCTTCGAGCCTAAGCCGTGGGGGGGTAGGGGGGGTGTCATAGTGCGGTCGCAACTCTGTCCTCCAGGTCGTCCACGGAACATCCCTCTAGGGGGGTGGAAGGGAGTATTCCAGTGAAGGCACCTACGCGTAACAAATAAACAAAAACCGACCTGGTGTCAAAGGGAGAAACCATTTGCTAGTTATTGACTAGCAAGTACAAAGACTTTCAACAAGTAGTGGAATGGTGTGGCTACCATGCACAATGACCAACCAGATTAGGCATGTGCCACTTACCATGACCAAATAATTCTACTATGTGTGGTCAACGTTGACAACCCATAACATGGGTCATGAATAGTCACAGGGGGAAACAATGGTTTGGGAATACTAGATACCAACTAGCAAGTACAGCGACCTTCAATTAGTATAAGCACGGTGTGGCTACCATGCACAATGACCGACATAAATAGGCATACGTGCTACCTTTGACCAAAGAAATCCGCTGTGTGTGGTCGGCGTTGATAACTCATAATAGGAGTCACAAATGGTCAGAGGGGGAGACAATGGTTTGGGAACACCAGGTATCAACTAGCAAGCACAAGGACCTTCAATAAATCGTGGCACAGTGTGGATACCATGCACGATGACAAACCAAAGTAGGCACATGCCACTGACCATGACCAAATAATGTCACTAAGTATGGTAAACTTTGACAACTCATAACACGAGTCAGAAATGGTCAGG
This sequence comes from Penium margaritaceum, assembly GCA_023375785.1. Classification (NCBI taxonomy): domain Eukaryota; kingdom Viridiplantae; phylum Streptophyta; class Zygnematophyceae; order Desmidiales; family Peniaceae; genus Penium; species Penium margaritaceum. The sequence goes on from SZWC01000424.1 coordinate 136,692, forward strand.
GTGGAAGATAATGGTTTGTGAATACTAATTATCGAGTATAAAGTGCAAATACCTTCAATATGTAGTGGCACAGCGTGGCTACCATGCACAGTGACCAACCAAAGTATGCATATGTGACTGACCATGACCAACAAATTTCACTTCATGTGGTCAGCATTGACAACTCACAACATGAGTCACTGATAGTCAGATGGTGGGTAGAATGGTTTGGGAACACTAGCTGTCAACAAGAAAGCAAAAAGACCTTTGATACGTAATGACACGGCGTGGTAACCATGTACAGTGACAAACCACAGTAGGCATATGTCACAAGCCATGACCAAACGGATTTCAAAGTGTGTGGTAAACGTTGGAAACTCATAACACGAGTCACAAATGGTCAGTGGGGGAAACCATGGGTTGGGAACACTAGTTATCAACTAGCAAGTAGGAAGATTTTCTACAAGTAGTGGCACGGTGTGGCCAGCGTGCACAGTGACCAACCAAACGATGCACACGTCACTGACTATGACCAAAGAAGTCCACTTTGCATGATCAACATTGACAACTCATAACACAAGTCACAAATGGTTAGAGGGAGAGACAATGGTTTAGGAACCATATGCATCGACTAGAAAGGACAAAGAACTTCAATACGTAGTGGCACGGTGTGGCTACTCTGCACATAAAACTTCCAAACCATGCATATGTCCCTGACCATGATGAAAGAATTTCAATATGGGTGGTCAACATTCACCAACCATAACACGAGTCACAAAAGGTCAGAGGGGGAAACAATGGGTTGGGAATACTAGATACCAACTAGGAAGTACAACGACCTTCAATCAGTATAAGCACGGCGTGGCTACCATGCACAATGACCAACCAAATTAGGCATATGTGCTACCTTTGACCAAAGAAATCCGCTAAGTGTGGTCAGCGTTGATAACTCATAATAGGAGTCACAAATGGTCAGAGGGGGAGACAATGGTTTGGGAACACCAGGTATCAACTAGCAAGCACAAGGACCTTCAATAAGTTGTGGCACAGTGTGGATACCATGCACGACGACAAACCAAAGTAGGCACATGCCATTGACCATCACCAAATAATGTCACTAAGTGTGGTAGACTTTGACAACTCATAACACGAGTCAGACATGGTCAGGGTGGAAGATAATGTGTTGTGAATACTAGTTATCGAATATTAAGCATGAATACCTTCAATATGTAGTGGCACAGCGTGGCTACCATGCACAGTGACCAACCAAAGTATGCATATGTCACTGACCATGACCAACGAATTTCACTTCATGTGGTCAGCGTTTACAACTCACAACACGAGTCACTGATAGTCACATGGGGGGTAACAATGGTTTGGGAAAACTAGCTATCAACTAGAAAGCACAAAGACCTTCAATACGTAGTGACACGGCGTGGTAACCACGTACAGTATCAAACCAAAGTAGGCATATGTCACTAACCATGACCAAGGAATTTCAATGTGGGTGGTCAACGTTCACAACCCATAACATAAGTCACAAATGGTCAGAGGGGGAAAAATGGTTTCAAAACACTATGTATCTTCTAGCAAGTACCAAGATTTTTTGAATGTATTGGCACGGTGTGGCTACCTTGCACAATGACCTGCCCAAGTAGGCATACATCTCTGCTCATGACCAAAGAACTTTAGTGTGTGTGATCAACGTTCACAACTCATAATACAAGTAAAAAATGGGCAGAGGGAGAAAGAATGGTTTGAGGAATACTCCGTATCGACTAGCAAGTACAACACCTTTGATAAGTGGTGGCACGGTGTGGCCACCATGCACAATGACCAACCAAACTATGCTTGTGTCACTGCATATCATAAAGAGAGTTTCACTGTGTGCAGCCATCTTTGCTTCTCACGGCTGGTCAATCGGAGCAATGGTCAAAAGCTTATCCAAGCTCGAAGTTGCAAAATTTGAAATTCCGTCTACGTCAAATTTTTATGATTAAACTAACTTTGTTATCATTCATACTTTTGAAAACTACCCTCAAAACTTACACCCCCTTATTTTATGCCCTTTATCCATAGGAATCCTTACAATGTCATTTCGATATCATATGAATACCATGTGAGTTCGCTTAGTGCTTATAGAGTTAGATTGTGGAGCAGTAGGTCCTGGGTTTGAATCCTCGTACTCGCAATATGGAATAGGCTTGCGACCTGGGGGGGGATGGGCCGTGTTGTGATGCCTCAACTCTACCTTCGAGCCTAAGCCGTGGGGGGGTAGGGGGGTGTCATAGTGCGGTCGCAACTCTGTCCTCCAGGTCGTCCACGGAACATCCCTCTAGGGGGGTGTGAGGGAGTATTCCAGTGAAGGCACCTACGCGTCACAAATAAACAAAAACCGACCTGGTGTCAAAGGGAGAAACCTCTTGCTAGTTATTGACTAGCAAGTACAAAGAATTTCAACAATTAGTGGAACGGTGTGGCTACCATGCACAATGACCAACCAGATTAGGCATGTGCCACTTACCATGACCAAATGATTTTACTATGTGTGGTCAACGTTGACAACCCATAATATGGGTCACGAATAGTCACAGGTGGAAACAATGGTTTGGGAATACTAGATACCAACTAGCAAGTACAGCGACCTTCAATCAGTATAAGCACGGTGTGGCTACCATGCACAATGACCGACCAAATTAGGCATACGTGCTACCTTTGCCCAGAGAAATCCGCTGTGTGTGGTCAGCGTTGATAACTCATAATAGGAGTCACAAATGGTCAGAGGGGGAGACAATGGTTTGGGAACACCAGGTATCAACTAGCAAGCACAAGGACCTTCAATCAATTGTGGCACAGTGTGGATACCATGCACGATGACAAACCAAAGTAGGCACATGCCACTGACCATGACCAAAGAATGTCACTAAGTGTGGTCAACTTTGACAACTAATAACACGAGTCACAAATGGTCAGGGTGGAAGATAATGGTNTAATAGGAGTCACAAATGGTCAGAGGGGGAGACAATGGTTTGGGAACACCAGGTATCAACTAGCAGGCACAAGGACCTTTAATGAATTGTGGCACAGTGTGGATACCATGCACGATGACAAACCAAAGTAGGCACATGCCACTGACCATGACCAAAGAATGTCACTAAGTGTGGTCAATTTTGACAACTCATAACACGAGTCACAAATGGTCAGGGTGGAAGATAATGGTTTGTGAATACTAATAATCGAGTATAAATTACAAATGTTTTCAATATGTAGTGGCACAGCGTGGCTACCATGCACAGTGACCAACCAAAGTATGCATATGTCACTGACCATGACCAACGAATTTCACTTCCTGTGGTCAGCATTGACAACTCACAACACGAGTCACTGATAGTCAGATGGAGGGTAGCAATGGTTTGGGAACACTAGCTGTCAACAAGAAAGCACAAAGACCTTTGATACGTAATGACACGGCTTGGTAACCATGTACAGTGACAAACCAAAGTAGGCATATGTCACAAGCCATGACCAAACGGATTTCACAGTGTGTGGTAAACGTTGAAAACTCATAACACGAGTCACAAATAGTCAGTGGGGGAAACCATGGGTTGGGAACACTAGTTATCAACTAGGAAGTAGGAAGATTTTCTACAAGTAGTGGCACGGTGTGGCCAGCGTGCACAGTGACCAACCAAAGGATGCACACGTCACTGACTATGACCAAAGAAGTCCACTTTGCATGATCAACATTGAAAACTCATAACACAAGTCACAAATGGTCAGAGGGATAGACAATGGTTTAGGAAGCATATGTATCGACTAGAAAGGACAAAGAACTTCAATACGTAGTGGCACGGTGTGGCTACTCTGCACACCAAACTTCCAAACCATGCATATGTCACCGACCATGATGAAAGAATTTCAGTATGGGTGGTCGACATTCACCAACCATAACACGAGTCACAAAAGGTCAGAGGGGGAAACAATGCGTTGGGAAAACTAGATACTAACTAGCAAGTACAACGACCTTCAATCAGTATAAGCACAGTGTGGCTACCATGCACAATGACCGACCAAATTAGGCATATGTACTACCTTTGACCAAAGAAATCCGCTGTGTGTGGTCAGCGTTGATAACTCATAATAGGAGTCACAAATGGTCAGAGGGGGAGACGTATCAACTAGTAAGCAGAAGGACCTTCAATAAGTTGTGGCACGATGTGGATACCATGCACGATGACCAACCAAAGTAGGCACATGTCACTGACCATGACCAAATAATGTCACTAAGTGTGGTAAACTTTGACAACTCATAATAGGAGTCAGAAATGGTCAGGGTGGAAGATAATGTGTTGTGAATACTAGTTATCGAATACTAAGTATGAATACCTTCAATATGTAGTGGCACAGCTTGGCTACCATGCACAGTGACCAACCAAAGTATGCATATGTCACTGACCATGACCAACAAATTTCACTTCATGTGGTCAGCATTTACAACTCACAACACGAGTAACTGATAGTCACATGGGGGGTAACAATGGTTTGGGAACACTAGCTATCAACTAGAAAGCACAAAGACCTTCAATACGTAGTGATACGGCGTGGTAACCACGTATAGTATCAAACCAAAGTAGGCATATGTCACTAACCATGACCAAGGAATTTCAATGTGGGTGGTCAACGTTCACAACCCATAACATGAGTCACAAATGGTCAGAGGGGGAAAACATGGTTTCAAAAAACTATGTATCTTCTAGCAAGTACCAAGATTTTTCGGATGTATTGGCACGGTGTGGCTACCTTGCACAATGACCTACCCAAGTAGGCATACATCTCTGCTCATGACCAAAGAACTTTAGTGTGTGTGGTCAACGTTCACAACTCAAAATACAAATAAAAAATGGGCAGAGGGAGAAAGAATGGTTTTAGGAATACTCCGTATCGACTAGCAAGTACAACACCTTTGATAAGTGGTGGCACGGTGTGGCCACCATGCACAATGACCAACCAAACTATGCTTGTGTCACTGCATATCATAAAGAGAGTTTCACTGTGTGCAGCGAACTTTCCTTCTCACGGCTGGTCAATCGGAGCAATGGTCAAAAGCTTATCCAAGCTCGAAGTTGCAAAATTTGAAATTCCGTCTACGTCAAATTTTTATGATTAAACTAACTTTGTTATCATTCATACTTTTGAAAAATACCCTCTAAACTTACACCCCCTTATTTTATGCCCTTTATCCATAGGAATCCTTACAATGTCATTTCGATATCATATGAATACAATGTGAGTTGGCTTAGTGCTTATAGAGTTAGATTCTGGAGCGGTAGGTCCTGGGTTTGAATCCTCGTACTCGCAATATGGAATAGGCTTGCGACC
>SZWC01000424.1:146529-161361 GCA_023375785.1 Penium margaritaceum
GGGGGGGGGGGGGGGGGGGGGGGGGGGCGTGTTGTGATACCTCAACTCTACCTTCGAGCCTAAGCCGTGGGGGGGTTGGGGGGGTGTCATAGTGCGGTCGCAACTCTGTCCTACAGGTCGTCCACGGAACATCCCTCTAGGGGGGTGAGAGGGAGTATTCCAGTGAAGGCACCTACGCGTAACAAATGAACAAAAATCGACTTGGTGTCAAAGGGAGAAACCTTTTGCTAGTTATTGACTAGCAAGTACAAAGACTTTCAACAAGTAGTGGAACGGTGTGAATTCCATGCACAATGACCAACCAGATTAGGCATGTGCCACTTACCATGACCAAATTATTTTACTATGTGTGGTCAACGTTGACAACCCATAATATGGGTCACAAATAGTCACAGGGGGAAACAATGGTTTGGGAATACTAGATACCAACTAGCAAGTACAGCGACCTTCAATCAGTATAAGCACGGTGTGGCTAACATGCACAATGACCGACCAAAATAGGCTTTTGTGCTACCTTTGACCAAAGAAATCCGCTGTGTGTGGTCAACGTTGATAACTCATAATAGGAGTCACAAATGGTCAGAGGGGGAGACAATGGTTTGGGAACACCAGGTATCAACTAGCAAGCACAAGGAACTTTCAATACATTGTGGCACAGTGTGGATACCATGCACGATGACAAACCAAAGTAGGCACATGACACTGACCATGACCAAATAATGTCACTAAGTGTGGTAAACTTTGACAACTCCTAACACGAGTCACAAATGGTCATGGTGGAAGATAATGGTTTGTGAATACTAATAATCGAGTATAAAGTACAAATACCTTCAATATGTAGTAGCACAGCGTGGCTACCATGCACAGTGACCAACCAAAGTATGCATATGTCACTGACCATGACCAACGAATTTCACTTCATGTGGTCAGCATTGACAACTCACAACACGAGTCACTGATAGTCAGATGGTGGGTAGCAATGGTTTGGGAACACTAGCTGTCAACAAGAAAGCACGAAGACCTTTGATACATAATGACACGGCGTGGTAACCATGTACAGTGACAAACCAAAGTAGGCATATGTCACAAGCCATGACCAAACGGATTTCACAGTGTGTGGTAAACGTTGAAAACTCATAACACGAGTCACAAATGGTCAGAGGGGGAGACAATGATTTGGGAACACCAGGTATCAACTAGCAGGCACAAGGACCTTTAATGAATTGTGGCACAGTGTGGATACCATGCACGATAACCAACCAAATTAGGCACATATCACTGACCATGACCAACGAATTTCACTTCATGTGGTCAGCGTTGATAACTCATAATAGGAGTCACAAATGGTCAGAGGGGGAGACAATGATTTGGGAACACCAGGTATCAACTAGCAGGCACAAGGACCTTTAATGAATTGTGGCACAGTGTGGATACCATGCACGATAACCAACCAAATTAGGCACATATCACTGACCATGACCAACGAATTTCACTTCATGTGGTCAGCGTTGATAACTCATAATAGGAGTCACAAATGGTCAGAGGGGGAGACAATGATTTGGGAACACCAGGTATCAACTAGCAGGCACAAGGACCTTTAATGAATTGTGGCACAGTGTGGATACCATGCACGATAACCAACCAAATTAGGCACATATCACTGACCATGACCAACGAATTTCACTTCATGTGGTCAGCGTTGATAACTCATAATAGGAGTCACAAATGGTCAGAGGGGGAGACAATGATTTGGGAACACCAGGTATCAACTAGCAAGCACAAGGAACTTTCAATACATAATGACACGGCGTGGTAACCATGTACAGTGACAAACCAAAGTAGGCATATGTCACAAGCCATGACCAAACGGATTTCACAGTGTGTGGTAAACGTTGAAAACTCATAACACGAGTCACAAATGGTCAGATGGAGAGACAATGGTTTTGGAACCATATGTATCGACTAGAAAGGAAAAAGAACTTCAATACGTAGTGGCACGGTGTGGCTACTCTACACACCAAACTTCCAAACCATGCATATGTCACCGACCATGATGAAAGAATTTCAATATGGGTGGTCAACATTCACCAACCATAACACGAGTCACAAAAGGTCAGAGGGGGACCAATGGGTTGGGATTACTAGATACCAACTAACAAGTACAACGACCTTCAATCAGTANGTGGTAAACTTTGACAACTCATAACACGAGTCAGAAATGGTCAGGGTGGAAGATAATGTGTTGTGAATACTAGTTATCGAATATTAAGTATGAATACCTTCAATATGTAGTGGCACAGCGTGGCTACCATGCACAGTGACCAACCAAAGTATGCATATGTCACTGACCATGACCAACGAATTTCACTTCATGTGGTCAGCGTTTACAACTCACAACACGAGTCACTGATAGTCACATGGGGGGTAACAATGGTTTGGGAACACTAGCTATCAACTAGAAAGCACAAAGACCTTCAACACGTAGTGACACGGCGTGGTAACCACGTACAATATCAAACCAAAGTAGGCATATGTCACTAACCATGACCAAGGAATTTCAATGTGGGTGGTCAACGTTCACAACCCATAACATGAGTCACAAATGGGCAGAGGGGGAAAACATGGTTTCAAAACACTATGTATCTTCTAGCAAGTACCAAGATTTTTCGGATGTATTGGCACGGTGTGGCTACCTTGCAGAATGACCTACCCAAGTAGGCATACATCTCTGCTCATGACCAAAGAACTTTAGTGTGTGTGGTCAACGTTCACAACTCATAATACAATCAAAAAATGGACAGAGGGAGAAAGAATGGTTTGGGAATACTCCGTATCGACTAGCAAGTACAGTACCTTTGATAAGTGGTGGCACGGTGTGGCCACCATGCACAATGACCAACCAAACTATGCTTGTGTCACTGGATATCATAAAAAGAGTTTCACTGTGTGTAGCTAACTTTCCTTCTTACGGCTGGTCAATCGGAGCAATGGTCGAAAGCTTATCCAAGCTCGAAGTTGCAAATTTTGAAATTCCGTCTACGTCAAATTTTTATGATTAAACTAACTTTGTTATCATTCATACTTTTGAAAACTACCCTCTAAACTTACACCCCCTTATTTTATGCCCTTTATCCATAGGAATCCTTATAATGTCATTTCGACATCATATGAATACCATGTGAGTTGGCTTAGTGCTTATAGAGTTAGATTCTGGAGCGGTAGGTCCTGGGTTTGAATCCTCGTACGCGCAATATAGAATAGGCTCGCGACCTGGGGGGGGGGGGGGNTGCGGTCGCAAATCTGTCCTCCAGGTCGTCCACGGAACATCCCTCTAGGGGGGTGGGAGGGAGTATTCCAGTGAAGGCACCTACGCGTAACAAATAAACAAAAACCGACCTGGTGTCAAAGGGAGAAACCTTTTGCTAGTTATTGACTAGCAAGTACAAAGACTTTCAAGAAGTAGTGGAACGGTGTGGCTACCATGCACAATGACCAACCAGATTAGGCATGTGCCACTTACCATGACCAAATAACTTTACTATGTGTGGTCAACGTTGACAACCCATAATATGGGTCACGAATAGTCACATGGGGAAACAATGGTTTGGGAATACTAGATACCAACTAGCACGTACAGCGACCTTCAATCAGTATAAGCACGGTGTGGCTACTATGCACAATGACCGACCAAATTAGGCATACGTGCTACCTTTGACCAGAGAAATCCGCTGTGTGTGGTCAGCGTTGATAACTCATAATAGGAGTCACAAATGGTCAGAGGGGGAGACAATGGTTTGGGAACACCAGGTATCAACTAGCAAGCACAAGGACCTTCAATAAAATGTGGCACAGTGTGGATACCATGCACGATGACAAACCAAAGTAGGCACATGCCACTGACCATGACCAAATAATGTCACTAAGTGTGGTAAACTTTGACAACTCATAACACGAGTCACAAATTGTTAGGGTGGAAGATAATGGTTTGTGAATACTAATTATCGAGTATAAAGTGCAAATACCTTCAATATGTAGTGGCCCAGCGTGGCTACCATGCACAGTGACCAGCCAAAGTATGCATATGTCACTGAACATGACCAACGAATTTCACTTCATGTGGTCATCGTTGACAACTCACAACACGAGCCACTGATAGTCAGATGGTGGGTAGCAATGGTTTGGGAACACTAGCTGTCAACAAGAAAGCACAAAGACCTTTGATACGTAATGACACGGCGTGGTAACCATGTACAGTGACAAACAAAAGTAGGCATATGTCACAAGCCATGACCAAACGGATTTCACAGTGTGTGGTAAACGTTGAAAACCCATAACACGAGTCACAAATGGTCAGTGGGGGAAACCATGGGTTGGGAACACTAGTTATCAACTAGCATGTAGGAAGATTTTCTACAAGTAGTGGCATGGTGTGGCCATCGTGCACAGTGACCAACCAAAGGATGCACACGTCACTGACTATGACCAAAGAAGTCCACTTTGCATGATCAACATTGAAAACTCATAACACAAGTCACAAATGGTCGGAGGGAGAGACAATGGTTTAGGAACCATATGTATCGACTAGAAAGGACAAAGAACTTCAATACGTAGTGGCACGGTGTGGCTACTCTGCACACCAAACTTCCAAACCATACATATGTCACCGACCATGATGAAAGAATTTCAATATGGGTGGTCAACATTCACCAACCGTAACACGAGTCACAAAACTCCAGAGGGGAAAACAATGGGTTGGGAATACTAGATACCAACTAGCCAGTACAGCGACCTTCAATCAGTATAAGCACAGTGTGGCTACCATGCACAATGACCGACCAAATTAAGCATACGTGCTTCCTTTGACCAGAGAAATCTGCTGTGTGTGGTCAGCGTTGATAACTCATAATAGGAGTCACAAATGGTCAGAGGGGGAGAAAATGGTTTGGGAACACCAGGTATCAACTAGCAAGCACAAGGACCTTCAATAAATTGTGGCACAGTGTGGATACCATGCACGATGACAAACCAAACTAGGCACATGCCACTGACCATGACCAAATAATGTCACTAAGTGTGGTAAACTTTGACAACTCATAACATGAGTCACAAATGGTCAGGGTTGAAGATAATGGTTTTTGAATACTAGTTATCGAGTATAAAGTGCAAATACCTTCAATATGTAGTGGCAGAGCGTGGCTACCATGCACAGTCACCAGCCAAAGTATGCATATGTCACTGACCATGACCAACGAATTTCACTTCATGTGGTCAGCGTTGACAACTCACAACACGAGCCACTGATAGTCAGATGGTGGGTAGCAATGGTTTGGGAACACTAGTTGTCAACAAGAAAGCACAAAGACCTTTGATACATAATGACACTGCGTGGTAACCATGTACAGTGACAAACCAAAGTAGGCATATGTCACAAGCCATGACCAAACGGATTTCACAGTGTGTGGTAAACGTTGAAAACTCATAACACGAGTCACAAATGGTCAGTGGGGGAAACCATGGGTTGGGAACACTAGTTATCAACTAGCAAGTAGGAAGATTTTCTACAAGTAGTGGCACGGTGTGGCCAGCGTGCACAGTGACCAACCAAAGGATGCACACGTCACTGACTATGACCAAAGAAGTCCATTTTGCATGATCAACATTGACAGCTCATAACACAAGTCACAAATGGTCAGAGGGAGAAACAATGGTTTAGGAACCATATGTATTGACTAGAAAAGACAAAGAACTTCAATACGTAGTGGCACGGTGTGGCTACTCTGCACACCAAACTTCCAAACCATGCATATGTCAGCGACCATGATGAAAGAACTTCAATATGGGTGGTCAACATTCACCAACCATAACACGAGTCACAAAAGGTCAGAGGGGGGAACAATGGGTTGGGAATACTAGATACCAAGTAGCAAGTACAACGACCTTCAATCAGTATAAGCACGGTGTGGCTACCATGCACAATGACCGACCAAATTAGGCATATGTACTACCTTTGACCAAAGAACTCCGCTGTGTGTGGTCGGCGTTGATAACTCATAATAGGAGTCACAAATGGTTAGAGGGGGAGACAATGGTTTGGGAACACCAGGTATCAACTAGCAAGCACAAGGACCTTCAATAAGTTGTGGCACGGTGTGGATACCATGCGCGATGACCAACCAAAGTAGGCACATGTCACTGACCATGACTAAACAATGTCACTAAGTGTGGTAAACTTTGACAACTCATAACAGGAGTCAGAAAGGGTCAGGGTGGAAGATAATGTGTTGTGAATACTAGTTATCGAATATTAAGTATGAATACCTTCAATATGTAGTGGCGCAGCGTGGCTACAATGAACAGTGACCAACCAAAGTATGCATATGTCACTGACCATGACCAACGAATTTCACTTCATGTGGTCAGCGTTGACAACTCACAACACGAGGCACTGATAGTCAGATGGTGGGTAGCAATGGTTTGGGAACACTAGCTGTCAACAAGAAAGCATAAATACCTTTCATAAGTAATGACACGGCGTGGTAACCATGTACAGTGACAAACCAAAGTAGGCATATGTCACAAGCCATGACCAAACGGATTTCACAGTGTGTGGTAAACGTTGAAAACTCATAACACGAGTCACAAATGGTCCGTGGGGGAAACCATGGGTTGGGAACACTAGTTATCAACTAGAAAGTAGGAAGATTTTCTACAAGTAGTGGCACGGTGTGGCCAGCGTGCACAGTGACCAACCAAAGGATGCACACGTCACTGACTATGACCAAAGAAGTCCACTTTGCATGATCAACATTGACAACTCATAACACAAGTCATAAATGGTCGGAGGGAGAGACAATGGTTTAGGAACCATATGTATCGACTAGAAAGGACAAAGAACTTCAATACGTAGTGGCACGGTGTGGCTACTCTGCACACCAAACTTCCAAACCATGCATATGTCATTGACCATGATGAAAGAATTTCAATATGGGTGGTCAACATTCACCAACCATGACACGAGTCACAAAAGGTCAGAGGGGGAAACAATGGGTTGGGAATACTAGATACCAACTAGCAAGTACAACGACCTTCAATCAGTATAAGCACGGTGTGGCTACCATGCACAATGACCGACCAAATTAGGCATATGTACTACCTTTGACCAAAGAAATCCGCTGTGTGTGGTCAGCGTTGATAACTCATAATAGGAGTCACTGATAGTCACATGGGGGGTAACAATGGTTTGGGAACACCAGCTATCAACTAGAAAGCACAAAGACCTTCAATACGTAGTGACACGGCGTGGATACCATGCACGATGACCAACCAAAGTAGGCATATTTCACTAACCATGACCAAGGAATTTCAATGTGGGTGGTCAACGTTCACAACCCATAACATGAGTCACAAATGGTCAGAGGGGGAAAACATGGTTTCAAAACACTATGTATCTTCTAGCAAGTACCAAGATTTTTTGGATGTATTGGCACGGTGTGTCTACCTTGCACAATGACCTACCCAAGTAGGCAAACATCTCTGCTCATGACCAAAGAACTTTAGTGTGTGAGGTCAACGGTTACAACTCATAATACAAGTAAAAAATGGGCAGAGGGAGAAAGAATGGCTTGGGAATACTCGGTATCGACTAGCAAGTATAATACCTTTGACAAGTGGTGGCACGGTGTGGCGACCATGCACAATGACCAACCAAACTATGCTTGTGTCACTGGATATCATAAAAAGAGTTTCACTGTGTGTAGCCAACTTTCCTTCTTATGGCTGGTCAATCGGAGCAATGGTCGAAAGCTTATCCAAGCTCAAAGTTGCAGAATTTGAAATTCCGTCTACGTCAAAGTTTTATGATTAAACTAACTTTGTTATCATTCATACTTTTGAAAACTACCCTCTAAACTTACACCCCCTTATTTTATGCAATTTATCCATAGCAATCCTTATAATGTCATTTCGACATCATATGAATACATGTTAGTTGGCTTAGTGCTTATAGAGTTACATTCTGGAGCGGTAGGTCCTGGGTTTGAATCCTCGTACGCGCAATATAGAATAGGCTCGTGACCTGGGGGGGGGGGGCGGCCTTCTTGTGATATCTCAACTCTACCTTCGAGCCTAAGCCGTGGGGGGGTAGGGGGGGGTGTCGTAATGCGGTCGCAAATCTGTCCTCCAGGTCGTCCACGGAACATCCCTCTAGGGGGATGGGAGGGAGTATTCCAATGAAGGCACCTACGCGTAACAAATAAACAAAAACCGACCTGGTGTCAAAGGGAGAAACCTTTTGCTATTTATTGAATAGCAAGTGCAAATACTTTCAACATGTAGTGGAACGGTGTGGCTACCATGTACAATGACCAACCAGGTTAGACATGTGCCACTTACCATGACCAAATAATTTTACTATGTGTGGTCAACGTTGACAACCCATAATATGGGTCACGAATAGTCACAGGGGGAAACAATGGTTTGGGAATACTAGATACCAACTAGCAATTCCAGCGACCTTCAATCAGTATAAGCACGGTGTGGCTACCATGCACAATGACCGACCAAAGTAGGCATATGTGCTACCTTTGACCAAAGAAATCCGCTGTGTGTGGTCAGCGTTGATAACTCATAATAGGAGTCACAAATGGTCAGAGGGGGAGACAATAGTTTGGGAACACCACGTATCAACTAGCAAGCACAAGGACCTTCAATACGTTGTGGCAAGGTGTGGATACCATGCACGATGACCAACCAAAGTAGGCACATGTCACTGACCATGACCAAATAATGTGACTAAGTGTGGTAAACTTTGACAACTCATAACACGAGTCAGAAATGGTCAGGGTGGAAGATAATGTGTTGTGAATACTAGTTATCAAATATTAAGTATGAATACCTTCAATATGTAGTGGCACAGCGTGGCTACCATGCACAGTGACCAACCAAAGTATGCATATGTCACTGACCATGACCAACGAACTTCACTTCATGTGGTTAGCGTTGACAACTCACAACACGAGTCACTGATAGTCATATGGTGGGTAGCAATGGTTTGGGAACACTAGCTATCAACAAAAAAGTACAAAGACCTTTGATACGTAATGACATGGCGTGGTAACCATGTACAGTGACAAACCAAAGTAGGCATATGTCACAAGCCATGACCAAACGGATTTCACAGTGTGTGGTAAACGTTGAAAACACATAACACGATTCACAAGTTGTCAGTGGGGGAAACCATGGGTTGGGAACACTTGTTATCAACTAGCAAGTAGGAAGATTTTCTACAAGTAGTGGCACGGTGTGGCCAGCGTGCACAGTGACCAACCAAAGGATGCACACGTCACTGACTATGACCAAAGAAGTCCACTTTGCATGATCAGCATTGACAACTCATAACACAAGTCACAAATGGTCGGAGGGAGAGACAATGGTTTAGGAACCATATGTATTGACTAGAAAGGACAAAGAACTTCAATACGTAGTGGCACGGTGTGGCTACTCTACACACCAAACTTCCAAACCATACATATTTCACCGACCATGATGAGAAAATTTCAATACGGGTGGTCAATATTCACCAACCATAACACCAGTCACAAAAGGTCAGAGGGGGAAACAATGGGTTGAGAATACTAGATACCAACTAGCAAGTACAACGACCTTCAATCAGTATAAGCACGGTGTGGCTACCATGCACAATGACCGACCAAATGAGGCATATGTACTACCTTTGACCAAAGAAATCCGCTGTGTGTGGTCAGCGTTGATAACTCATAATAGGAGTCACAAATGGTCACAGGGGGAGACAATGGTTTGGGAACACCAGGTATCAACTAGCAAGCACAAGGACCTTCAATACGCTGTGGCACGGTGTGGATACCATAAACGATGACCAACCAAAGTAGGCACATGTCACTGACCATGACCAAATAATGTCACAAAGTGTGGTAAACTTTGACAACTCATAACACGAGTCAGAAATGGTCAGGGTGGAAGATAATGTGTTGTGAATACTAGTTATCGAATATTAAGTATGAATACCTTCAATATGTAGTGGCACACCGTGGCTACCATGCACAGTGACCAACCAAAGTATGCATATGTCACTGACCATGACCAACGAATTTCACTTCATGTGGTCAGCGTTTACAACTCACAACACGAGTCACTGATAGTCACATGGGGGGTAACAATGGTTTGGGAACACTAGCTATCAACTAGAAAGCACAAAGACCTTCAATACGTAGTGACACGGCGTGGTAACCACGTATAGTATCAAACCAAAGTAGGCATATGTCACTAACCATGACCAAGGAATTTCAATGTGGGTGGTCAACGTTCACAACCCATAACATGAGTCAAAAATAGTCAGAGGGGGAAAACATTGTTTAAAAACACTATGTATCTTCTAGCAAGTACCAAGATTTTTCGAATGTATTGGCACGATGTGGCTACCTTGCACAATGACCTACCCAAGTAGGCATACATCTCTGCTCATGACCAAAGAACTTTAGTGTGTATGGTCAACGTTTGCAACTCATAATACAAGTAAAAAATGGGCAGAGGGAGAAACAATGGTTTGGGAATTCTCCGTATCGACTAGCAAGTACAATACACTTGATAAGTGGTGGCACGGTGTGGCCACCACGCACAATGACCAACCAAACTATGCTTGTGTCACTAGATATCATAAAGAGAGATTCACTGTGTGTAGCCAACTTTCCTTCTTACGGCTGGTCAATCAGAGCAATGGTCAAAAGCTTATACAAGCTCGAAGTTGCAAAACTTGAAATTCCCTCTACGTCAAATTCTTATGATTAAACTTACTTTGTTATCATTCATGCTTTTGAAAACTACCCTCTAAACTTACACCCCCTTATTGTATGCCCTTTATCCATAGGAATCCTTAAAATGTCATTTCGACATCATATGAATACCATGTGAGTTGGCTTAGTGCTCATAAAGTTAGATTCTGGAGCGGTAGGTCCTGGGTTTGAATCCTCGAACGCGCAATATAGAATAGGCTCGCGACCTGGGGGGGGGGGGGGGGGGCGGCCGTGTTGTGATACCTCAACTCTACCTTTGAGCCTAAACCGTGGGGGGTAGGGGGGGGTGTCATAGTGCGGTCGCAAATCTGTCCTCCAGGTCGTCCACGGAACATCCCTCTAGGGGGGTGAGAGGGAGTATTCCAGTGAAGGCACCTACGTGTAACAAATAAAAATAAACCGACCTGGTGTCAAAGGGAGAAACCATTTGCTAGTTATTGATTAGCAAGTACAAAGACTTTCAACAAGTAGTGGAACGGTGTGGCTACCATGCACAATGACCAACCAGATTAGGCATGTGTCACTTACCATGACCAAATAACTTTACCATGTGTGGTCAACGTTGACAACCCATAACATGGGTCACGAATAGTCACAGGGGGAAACAATGGTTTGGGAATACTAGATACCAACTAGCAATTACAGCGACCTTCAATCAGTATAAGCACGGTGTAGCTACCATGCAAAATGACCGACCAAATTAGGCATATGTGCTACCTTTGACCAAAGAAATCCGCTGTGTGTGGTCAGCGTTGATAACTCATAATAGGAGTCACAAATGGTCAGAGGGGGAGACAATGGTTTGGGAACACCAGGCATCAACTAGCAAGCACAAGGACCTTCAATAAAATGTGGCACAGCATGGATAGCATGCACGATGACCAACCAAAGTAGGCACATGTCACTGACCATGACCAAATTATGTCACTAAGTGTGGTAAACTTTGACAACTCATAACAGGAGTCAGAAATGGTCAGGGTGGAAGACAATGTGTTATGAATACTAGTTATCGAATATTAAGTATGAATACCTTCAACATGTAGTGGCACAGCGTGGCTACCATGCACAGTGACCAACCAAAGCATGCATATGTCATTGACCATGACCAACGAATTTCACTTCATGTGGTCAGCGTTGACAACTCACAACACGAGTCACTGATAGTCAGATGGTGGGTAGCAATGGTTTGGGAACACTAGCTGTCAACAAGAAAGCACAAAGACCTTTGATACGTAATGACACGGCGTGGTAACCATGTACACTGACAAACCAAAGTAGGCATATGTCACAAGCCATGACCAAATGGATTTCACAGTGTGTGGTAAACCTTGAAAACCCATAACACGAGTCACATATGGTCAGTGGGGGAAACCATGGGTTGGAACACTAGTTATCAACTAGCAAGTAGGAAGATTTTATACAAGTAGTGGCACGGTGTGGCCAGCGTGCACAGTGACCAACCAAAGGATGCACACGTCACTGACTACGACCAAAGAACTCCACTTTGCATGATCAACATTGACAACTCATAACACAAGTCACAAATGGTCGGAGGGAGAGACAATGGTTTAGGAACCATATGTATCGAGTAGAAAGGACAAAGAACTTCGATACGTAGTGGCACGGTGTGGCTACGCTGCACACCAAACTTCCAAACCATGCATATGTCACCGACCATGATGAAAGAATTTCAATATGGGTGGTAAACATTCACCAACCATAACACGAGTCACAAAAGGTCAGAGGGGGAAACAATGGGTTGGGAATACTAGATACCAACTAGCAAGTACAACGACCTTCAATCAGTATAAGCACGCTGTGGCTACCATGCACAATGACCGACCAAATTAGGCATATGCACTACCTTTGACCAAAGAAATCCACTGTGCGTGGTCAGCGTTGATAACTCATAATAGGAGTCACAAATGGTCAGAGGGGGAGACAATGGTTTGGGAACACCAGGTATCAACTAGCAAGCACAAGGACCTTCAATAAGTTGTGGCACGGTGTGGATACCATGCACGATGACCAACCAAAGTAGGCACATGTCACTAACCATGACCAAATAATGTCACTAAGTGTGGTAAACGTTGACAACTCATAACACGAGTCAGAAATGGTCAGGGTGGAAGATAATGTGTTGTGAATACTAGTTATCGAATATTAAGTATGAATACCTTCAACATGTAGTGGCACAGCGTGGCTACCATGCACAGTGACCAACCAAAGTATGCATATGTCACTGACCATGACCATTAAATTTCTCTTCATGTGGTCAGCGTTTACAACTCACAGCACGAGTCACTGATAGTCACATGGGGGGTAACAATGGTTTGGAAACACTAGTTATCAACTAGAAAGCATAAAGACCTTCAATACGTAGTGACACGGTGTGGTAACCACGTACAGTATCACACCAAAGTAGGCATATGTCACTAACCATGACCAAGGAATTTCAATGTGGGTGGTCAACGTTCACAACCCATAACATGAGTCACAAATGGTCAAAGGGGAAAAGCATGGTTTCAAAACACTATGTATCTTCTAGCAAGTACCAAGATTTTTCGGATGAATTGGCACGGTGTGGCTACCTTGCACAATGACCTACCCAAGAAGGCATACACCTCTGCTCATGACTAAAGAACTTTAGTGTGTGTGGTCAACGTTCACAACTCATAATACAAGTAAAAAATGGGCAGATGGAGAAACAATGGTTTGGGAATACTCGGTATCGACTAGCAAGTACAATACCTTTGATAGGTGGTGGCACGGTGTGGCCACCATGCACAATGACCAACCAAACTATGCTTGTGTCGCTAGATATCATAAAAAGAGTTTCATTGTGTGTAGCCAACTTTCCTTCTTACGGCTGGTCAATCGGAGTAATGGTCGAAAGCTTATTCAAGCTCAAAGTTGCAAAATTAGAAATCCCGTCTACGTCAAATATTTATGATAAACTAACTTTGTTATCATTCATAGTTTTGAAAACTACCCTCTAAAATTACACCCCCTTATCTTATGCCCTTTATCCATAGGAATCCTTACAATGTCATTTCGACATCATATGAATACCATGTGAGTTGGCTTAGTGCTTATAGAGTTAGATTCTGGAGCGGTAGGTCCTGGGTTTGAATCCTCGTATGCGCAATATAGAATAGGCTCGCGACCTGGGGGGCGGGCGGCCGTGTTGTGATACCTCAACTCTACCTTCGAGCCTAAGCCGTGGGGGGGTAGGGGGGGGTGTCATTATGCGGTCGCAACCCTGTCCTCCAGGTCGTCCACGGAACATCCCTCTAGGGGGGTGGGAGGGAGTATTCCAGTGAAGGCACCTACACGTAACAAATAAACAAAAACCGACCTGGTGTCAAAGGGAGAAACCTTTTGCTAGTTATTGACTAGCAAGTACAAAGACTTTCCACAAGTAGTGGAACGGTGTGGCTACCATGCACAATGACCAACCAGATTAGGCATGTGCCACTTACCATGACCAAATAGCTTTACTATGTGTGGTCAACGTTGACAACCCATAACATGGGTCACGAATAGTCACAGGGGGAAGCAATAGTTTGGGAATACTAGATACCAACTAGCAAGTACAGCGACCTTCAATCAGTTTAAGCATGGTGTGGCTACCATGCACAATGACCGACCAAATTAGGCCTACGTGCTACCTTTGACCAAAGAAATCCGCTGTGTGTGGTCAGCGTTGATAACTCATAATAGGAGTCACAAATGGTCAGAGGGGGAGACAATGGTTTGGGAACACCAGGTATCAACTAGCAAGCACAAGGACCTTCAATAAATTGTGGCACAGTGTGGACACCATGCAATATGACAGACCAAAGTAGGCACATGCCAGTGACCATGACCAAATAATGTCACTAAGTGTGGTAAACTTTGACAACTCATAACACGAGTCACAAATGGTCAGGGTGGAAGATAATGGTTTGTGAATACTAATTATCGAGTATAAAGTGCAAATACCTTCAATATGTAGTGGCACAGC
>SZWC01000424.1:164143-177368 GCA_023375785.1 Penium margaritaceum
TTTGCTAGTTATTGACTAGCAAGTACAAAGACTTTCAACAAGTAGTGGAACGGTGTGGCTACCATGCACAATGGCCAACCAGATTAGGCATGTGCCACTTACCATGACCAAATAGCTTTACTATGTGTGGTCAACGTTGACAACCCATAATATGGGTCACGAATAGTCACAGGGGGAAACAATGGTTTGGGAATACTAGATACCAACTAGCAATTACAGCGACCTTCAATCAGCATAAGCACGGTGTGGCTACCATGCACAATGACCGACCAAATTAGGCATATGTGCTACCTTTGACCAAAGAAATCCGCTGTGTGTGGTCAGCGTTGATAACTCGTAGTAGGAGTCACAAATGGTCAACGGGGGAGACAATGGTTTGGGAACACCAGGTATCAACTAGCAAGCACAAGGACCTTCAATACGTTGTGGCACGGTGTGGATACCATGCACGATGACCAACCAAAGTAGGCACATGTCACTGACCATGACCAAACAATATCACTAAGTGTGGTAAACTTTAACAAATCATAACACGAGTCAGAAATGGTCAGGGTGGAAGATAATGTGTTGTGAATACTAGTTATCGAATATTAAGTACAAATACCTTCAATATGTAGTGGCACAGCGTGGCTACCATGCACAGTGACCAACCAAAGTATGCATATGTCACTGACCATGACCAACGACTTTCACTTCATGAAGTTAGCGTTGACAACTCACAACACAAGTCACTGATTGTCAGATGGTGGGTAGCAATGGTTTGGGAACACTAGCTGTCAACAAGAAAGCACAAAGACCTTTGATACGTAATGACACGGCGTGGTAACCATGTACAGTGACAAACCAAAGTAGGCATATGTCACAAGCCATGACCAAACGGATTTCACAGTGTGTGGTAAACGTTGAAAACTCATAACACGAGTCACAAATGGTCAGTGGGGAAAGCCATGGGTTGGGAACACTAGTTACCAACTAACAAGTAGGAAGATTTTCTACAAGTAGTGGCACGGTGTGGGCAGCGTGCACAGTGACCAACCAAAGGATGCACACGTCACTGACTATGACCAAAGAAGTCCACTTTGCATGATCAGCATTGACAACTCATAACACAAGTCACAAATGGTCGGAGGGAGAGACAATGGGTTAGGAACCATATGTATCGACTAGAAAGGACAAAGAACTTCAATACGTAGTGGCACGGTGTGGCTACTCTGCACACCAAACTTCCAAACCATGCATATGTCACCGACCATGATGAAAGAATTTCAATATGGGTGGTCAACATTCACCAACCATAACACGAGTCACAAACGGTCAGAGGGGGAAACAATGGGTTGGGAATACTAGATACCAACTAGCAAGTACAACGACTTTCAATCAGTATAAGCACGGTGTGGCTACCATGCACAATGACCGACCAAATTAGGCATATGTACTACCTTTGACCAAAGAAATCCGCTGTGTGTGGTCAGCGTTGATAACTCATAATAGGAGTCACAAATGGTCAGAGGGGGAGACAATGGTTTGGGAACACCAGGTATGAACTAGCAAGCACAAGGACCTTCAATAAATTGTGGCACGGTGTGGATACCATGCACGATGACCAACCAAAGTAGGCACATGTCACTGACCATGACCAAATAATGTCACTAAGTGTGGTAAACTTTGACAACTCATAAGACGAGTCAGAAATGGTCAGGGTGGAAGATAATGTGTTGTGAATACTAGTTATCGAATATTAAGTATGAATACCTTCAATATGTAGTGGCACAGCATAGCTACCATGCACAGTGACCAACCAAAGTATGCATATGTCACTGACCATGACCAACGAATTTCACTTCATGTGGTCAGCGTTTACAACTCACAACACGAGTCACTGATAGTCACATGGGGAGTAACAATGGTTTGGGAACACTAGCTATCAACTAGAAAGCACAAAGACCTTCAATACGTAGTGACATGGCGTGGTAACCACGTACAGTATCAAACCAAAGCAGGCATATGTCACTAACCATGACCAAGGAATTTCAATGTGGGTGGTCAACGTTCACAACCCATAACATGAGTCACAAATGGTCAGAGGGGGGAAACATGGTTTCAAAACACTATGTATCTTCTAGCAAGTACCAAGAGTTTTTGGATGTATTGGCACGGTGTGGCTACCTTGCAGAATGACCTACCCAAGTAGGCATACATCTCTGCTCATGACCAAAGAACTTTAGTGTGTGTGGTCAACGTTCACAACTCATAATACAAGTAAAAAATGGGCAGAGGGAGAAAGAATGGGTTGGGAATACTCCGTATCGACTAGCAAGTACAATACCTTTGATAAGTGGTGGCACGGTGTGGCCACCATGCACAATGACCAACTAAACTATGCTTGTGTCACTGGATATCATAAAAAGAGTTTCACTGTGTGTAGCCAACTTTCCTTCTTACGGCTGGTTAATCGGAGCAATGGTCGAAAGCTTATCCAAGCTCGAAGTTGCAAAATTTGAAATTCAGTCTACGTCAAATTTGTATGATCAAACTAACTTTGTTATCATTCATACTTTTGAAAACTACCCACAAAACGTACACCCCCTTATTTTATGCCCTTTATCGATAGGAATCCTTATAATGTCATTTCGACATCATATGAATACCATGTGAGTTGGCTTAGTGCTTATAGAGTTAGATTCTGGAGCGGTAGGTCCTGGGTTTGAATCCTCGTATGCGCAATATAGAAGAGGCTCGCGACCTGGGGGGGGGGCGGCCGTGTTGTGATACCTCAACTCTACCTTTGAGCCTAAGCCGTGGGGGGGTCGGGGGTGTGTCATAGTGCGGTCGCAAATCTGTCCTCCAGGTCGTCCACAGAACATCCCTCTAGGGGGGTGAGAGGGAGTATTCCAGTGTAGGCACCTACGCGTAACAAATGAACAAAAACCGACCTGGTGTCAAAGGAAGAAACCATTTGCTAGTTATTGACTAGCAAGTACAAAGACTTTCAACAAGTAGTGGAACGGTGTGGCTACCATGCACAATGACCAACCAGATTAGGCATGTGCCACTTACCATGACCAAATAGCTTTACTATGTGTGGTCAACGTTGACAACCCATAATATGGGTCACGAATAGTCACATGGGGAAACAATGGTTTGGGAATACTAGATATCAACTAGCAAGTACAGCGACCTTCAATCAGTATAAGCACGGTGTGGCTACCATGCACAATGACCGACCAAATTAAGCATATGTGCTACCTTTTACCAAAGAAATCCGCTGTGTGTGGTCAGCATTGATAACTCATAATAGGAGTCACAAATGGTCAGAGGGGGAGACAATGGTTTGGGAACACCAGGTATCAACTAGCAAGCACAAGGACGTTCAAGAAATTGTGGGACAGTGTGGATACCATGCACTATGACAAACCAAAGCAGGCACATGCCACTGACCATGACCAAATAATGTCACTAAGTGTGGTAAACTTTGACAACTCATAACACGAGTCACAAATGGTCAGGGTGGAAGACAATGGTTTGTGAATACTATTTATCGAGTATAAAGTGCAAATACCTTCAATATGTAGTGGCACAGCATGACTACCATGCACAGTGACCAACCAAAGTATGCATATGTCACTGACCATGACCAACGAATTTCACTTCATGTGGTCAGCGTTGACAACTCACAACTAAGGGTGTTCACCAAAAGCTGGGACTCGCAAGTCAGACTCGCAAGTCCAAGTCCACTCCTAGACTCGCAAGTCCAAGTCCAGGGTCCCAGACTGGACTCTGACTTGCAAGTCCAAGAGGTGCAAATACAAGACGAGGCATAGAGTAGAACATTGTAATGACCAAGTGAAAACACAAGACATCTACCTTGGGTGGCCCTTTTCATGAAGATACAAGCAAATTCAATGGCATTCAGAACATCCAATGTCAACATTATTGCATATCTGCCTCTTTGGGTCTGATTTTGGCCACAGACTTGCAAGTTTGTCAGACCAGACTTGCGAGTCCAAGTGACCAAGGCTTGCGAGTCTGTGGACTCGCGAGTCTGGGCCCAGACTTGCAAGTCTGAGTCTGGGCCCAGACTTGGACTTGCAAGTCCGAGTCTGGCCTCAGACTTGAAAGTCTGGACTTGCGAACACCCTAACTCAAAACACGAGTCACTGATAGTCAGATGGTGGGTAGCAATGGTTTGGGAACACTAGCTGTCAACAAGAAAGCACAAAGACCTTTGATACGTAATGACACGACGTGGTAACCATGTACAGTGACAAACCAAAGTAGGCATATGTCACAAGCCATGACCAAACGGATTTCACAGTGTGTGGTAAACGTTGAAAACTCATAACACAAGTCACAAATGGTCAGTGGGGGAAACCATGGGTTGGGAACACAAGATATCAACTAGCAAGTAGGAAGATTTTCTACAAGTAGTGGCACGGTGTGGCTAGCGTGCACAGTGACCAACCAAAGGATGCACACGTCACTGACTATGACCAAAGAAGTCCACTTTGCATGATCAACATTGACAACTCATAACACAAGTCACAAATGGTCGGAGGGAGAGACAATGGTTTAGGAACTATATGTATTGACTAGAAAGGACAAAGAACTTCAATACGTAGTGGCACGGTGTGGCTACTCTGCACACCAAACTTCCAAACCATGCATATGCCACCAACCATGATGAAAGAATTTCAATATGGGTGGTCAACATTCACCAACCATAACACGAGTCACAAAAGGTCAGAGGGGGAAACAATGGGTTGGGAAAACTAGATACCAACTAGCAAGTACAACGACCTTCAATCAGTATAAGCACGGTGTGGCTACCATGCACAACGACCGACCAAATTAGGCATATGTACTACCTTTGACCAAAGAAATCCGCTGTGTGTGGTCAGCGTTGATAACTCATAATAGGAGTCACAAATGGTCAGAGGGGGAGACAATGGTTTGGGAACACCAGGTATCAACTAGCAAGCACAAGGACCTTCAATACGTTGTGGCACAGTGTGGATACCATGCACGATGACCAACCAAAGTAGGCACATGTCACTGACCATGACCAAATAATGTCACTAAGTGTGGTAAACTTTCACAACTCATAACACGAGTCAGAAATGGTTAGGGTGGAAGATAATGTGTTGTGAATACTAGTTATCGAATATTAAGTATGAATACCTTCAATATGTAGTGGCACAGCGTGGCTACCATGCACAGTGACCAACCAAAGTATGCATATGTCACTGACCATGACCAACAAATTTCACTTCATTTGGTTAGGGTTGACAACTCACAACACGAGTCAATGATAGTCAGATGGTGGGTAGCAATGGTTTGGGAACACTAGATATCAACAATAAAGCACAAATACCTTTGATACGTAATGACACGGCGTGGTAACCATGTACAGTGACAAACCAAAGTAGGCATATGTCACAAGCCATGACCAAACGGATTTCACAGTGTGTGGTAAACGTTGAAAACTCATAACACGAGTCACAAATGGTCAGTGGGGGAAACCATGGGTTGGGAACACTAGATATCAACTAGCAAGTAGGAAGATTTTCTACAAGTAGTGGCACAGTGTGGCCAGCGTGCACAGTGACCAACCAAAGGATGCACACGTCACTGACAATGACCAAAGAAGTCCACTTTGCATGATCAACATTGACAACTCATAACACAAGTCACAAATGGTCAGAGGGAGAGACAATGGTTTAGGAACCATATGTATCGACTAGAAAGGACAAAGAACTTCAATACGTAGTGGCACGGTGTGGCTACTCTGCACACCAAACTTCCAAACCATGCATATGTTACCGACCATGATGAAAGAATTTCAATATGGGTGGTCAACATTCACCAACCATAACACGAGTCACAAAAGGTCAGAGGGGGAAACAATGGGTTGGGAGTACTAGATACCAACTAGCAAGTACAACGACCTTCAATCAGTATAAGCACGGTGTGGCTACCATGCACAATGACCGACCAAATTAGGCATATGTACTACCTTTGACCAAAGAAATCCGCTGTGTGTGCTCAGCGTTGATAACTCATAATAGGACTCACAAATGGTCAGAGGGGGAGACAATGGTCTGGGAACACCAGGTATCAACTAGCAAGCACAAGGACCTTCAATATGTTGTGGCACGGTGTGGATACCATGCACGATGACCAACCAAAGTAGGCACATGTCACTGACCATGTCCAAATATTGTCACTAAGTGTGGTAAACTTTGACAACTCATAACAGGAGTCAGAAATGGTCAGGGTGGAAGATAATGTGTTGTGAATACTAGTTATCAAATATTAAGTATGAATACCTTCAATATGTAGTGGCACAGCGTGGATACCATCCACAGTGACCAACCAAAGTATGCATATGTCACTGACCATGACCAACGAATTTCACTTCATGTCGTTAGCGTTGACAACTCACAACACGAGTCACTGATAGTCAGATGGTGAGTAGCAATGGTTTGGGAACACTAGCTGTCAACAAGAAAGCACAAATACCTTTGATACGTAATGACACGGCGTGGTAACCATGTACAGTGACAAACCAAAGTAGGCATATGTCACAAGCCATGACCAAACGGATTTCACAGTGTTTGGTAAACGTTGAAAAGTCATAACACGAGTCACAAATGGTCAGTGGGGGAAACCATGGGTTCCGAACACTAGTCATCAACTAGCAAGTAGGAAGATTTTCTACAAGTAGTGGCACGGTGTGGCCAGCGTGCACAGTGACCAACCAAAGGATGCACACGTCACTGACTATGACCAAAGAAGTCCACTTTGCATGATCAGCATTGACAACTCATAACACAAGTCACAAATGGTCGGAGGGAGAGACAATGGTTAAGGAACCATATGTATCGACTAGAAAGGACAAAGAACTTCAATACGTAGTGGCACGGTGTGGCTACTCTGCACACCAAACTTCCAAACCATGCATATGTCACCAACCATGATGAAAGAATCTCAATATGGGTGGTCAACATTCACCAACCATAACACGAGTCACAAAAGGTCAGAGGGGGAAACAATGGGTTGGGAATACTAGATACCAACTAGCAAGTACAACGACCTTCAATCAGTATAAGCACGGTGTGGCTACCATGCACAATGACCGACCAAATTAGGCATATGTACTACCTTTGACCAAAGTAATCCGCCGTGTGTGGTCAGCGTTGATAACTCATAATAGGAGTCACAAATGGTCAGAGGGGGAGACAATGGTTTGGGAACACCAGGTATCAACTAGCAAGCACAAGGACCTTCAATACGTTGTGGCACGGTGTGGATACCATGCCTGATGACCGACCAAAGTAGGCACATGTCACTGACCATGACCAAATTATGTCACTAAGTGTGGTAAACTTTGACAACTCATAACACGAGTCAGAAATGGTCAGGGTGGAAGATAATGTGTTGTGAATACTAGTTAACGAATATTAAGTATGAATACCTTCAATATGTAGTGGCACAGCGTGGCTACCATGCACAGTGACCAACCAAAGTATGCACATGTCACTGACCATGGTCAGCGTTTACAACTCACAACACGAGTCACTGATAGTCACATGGGGGGTAACAATGGTTTGGGAACACTAGCTATCAACTAGAAAGCACAAAGACCTTCAATACGTAGTGACACGGCGTGGTAACCACGTACAGTATCAAACCAAAGTAGGCATATGTCACTAACCATGACCAAGGAATTTCAATGTGTGTGGTCAACGTTCTCAACCCATAACATGAGTCACAAATGGTCAAAGGGGGAAAACATGGTTTTAAAACACTATGTATCTTCTAGCAAGTACCAAGATTTTTTGGATGTATAGGCACGGTGTGGCTACCTTGCAGAATGACCTACCCAAGTAGGCATACATCTCTGCTCATGACCAAAGAACTTTAGTGTATGTGGTCAACGTTCACAACTCATAATACAAGTAAAAAATGGGCAGAGGGAGAAAGAATGGTTTGGGAATACTCCGTATCGACTAGCAAGTACAATACCTTTGATAAGTGGTGGCACGGTGTGGCCACCATGCACAATGAGCAACCAAACTATGCTTGTGTCACTGGATATCATAAAACGAGTTTCACTGTGTGTAGCCAACTTTCCTTATTACGGCTGGTCAATCGGAGCAATGGTCGAAAGCTTATCCAAGCTCGAAGTTGCAAAATTTGAAACTCCGTCTACGTCAAATTTCTATGATTAAACTAACTTTGTTATCATTCATTCTTTTGAAAACTACCCTCTAAACTTACACCCCCTTATTTTATGCCCTTTATCCATAGGAATCCTTATAATGTCATTTCGACATCATATGAATACCATGTGAGTTGGTTTAGTGCTTATAGAGTTAGATTCTGGAGCGGTAGGTCCTGGGTTTGAATCCTCGTACGCGCAACATAGAATAGGCTCGCAACCTGGGGGAGGGGGGCGGCCGTGTTGTGATACCTCAACTCTACCTTCGAGCCTAAGCCGTGGGGGGGGGGGTAGGGGGGGTGTCATAATGCGGTCGCAAATCTGTCCTCCAGGTCGTCCACGGAACATCCCTCTAGGGGGGTGAGAGGGAGTATTCCAGTGAAGGCACCTACGCATAACAAATAAACAAAAACCGACCAGGTTTCAAAGGGAGAAACCATTTGCTAGTTATTGACTAGCAAGTACAAAGACTTTCAAGAAGTAGTGGAACGGTGTGGCTAACATGCACAATGACCAACCAAATTAGGCATATGTGCTACCTTTGACCAAAGAAATCCGCTGTGTGTGGTCAGCGTTGATAACTCATAATAGGAGTCACAAATGGTCAGAGGGGGAGACAATGGTTTGGGAACACCAGGTATCAACTAGCAAGCACAAGGACCTTCAATAAATTGTGGCACAATGTGGATACCATGCACGATGACCAACCAAAGTAGGCACATGTCACTGACCATGACCAAATAATGTCACTAAGTGTGGTAAACTTTGACAACTCATAACACGAGTCAGAAATGATCAGGGTGGAAGATAATGTTGAATACTAGTTATCGAGAGTTGAGTATGAATACCTTCAATATGTAGTGGCACAGCGTGGCTACCATGCACCGTGACCAACCAAAGTATGCATATGTCACTGACCATGACCAACGAATGTCACTTCATGTGGTCAGTGTTTACAACTCACAACACGAGTCACTGATAGTCACATGGGGGGTAACAATGGTTTGGGAACACTAGCTATCAACTAGAAAGCACAAAGACCTTCAATACGTAGTGACACGGCGTGGTAACCACGTACAGTATCAAACCAAAGTAGGCATATGTCACTAACCATGACCAAGGAATTTCAATGTGGGTGGTCAACGTTCACAACCCATAACATGAGTCACAAATGGTCGGAGGGGGAAAACATGGTTTCAAAACACTATGTATCTTCTAGCAAGTACCAAGATTTTTCGGATGTATTGGCACGGTGTGGCTACCTTGCAAAATGACGTACCCAAGTAGGCATACATCTCTGCTCATGACCAAAGAACTTTAGTGTGTGTGGTCAACATTCACAACTCATAATACAAGAAAAAAATGGGCAGAG
The DNA here is from genome assembly GCA_023375785.1 of Penium margaritaceum. NCBI lineage: Eukaryota > Viridiplantae > Streptophyta > Zygnematophyceae > Desmidiales > Peniaceae > Penium > Penium margaritaceum. Next base: position 173,737 of record SZWC01000424.1, read on the forward strand.
GGAGAAAGAATGGTTTGGGAATACTCCGTATCCACTAGCAAGTACAATACCTTTGATAAGTGGTGGCACGGTGTGGCCACCATGCACAATGACCAACCAAACTATGCTTGTGTCACTGGATATCATAAAAAGAGTTTCACTGTATGTAGCCAACTTTCCTTCTTACGGCTGGTCAATCGAAGCAATGGTCGAAAGCTTATCCAAGCTCGAAGTTGCAAGATTTGAAATTCCGTCTACGTCAAATTTTTATGATTAAACTAACTTTGTTATCATTCATTCTTTTGAAAACTACCCTCTAAACTTACACCCCCTTATTTTATGCCCTTTATCCATAGGAATCCTTGTAATGTCATTTTGACATCATATGAATACCATGTGAGTTGGTTTAGTGCTTATAGAGTTAGATTCTGGAGCGGTAGGTCCTGGGTTTGAATCCTCGTACGCGCAATATAGAATAGGCTCGCGACCTGGGGGAGGGGGGCGGCCATGTTGTGATACCTCAACTCTACCTTTGAGCCTATGCCGTGGGGGGGTAGGGGGGGTGTCATAGTGCGGTCGCAAATCTGTCCTCCTGGTCGTCCACGGAACATCCCTCTAGGGGGGAAAGAGGGAGCATTCCAGTGAAGGCACCTACGCGTAACAAATAAACAAAAACCGACCTGGTGTCAAAGGGAGAAACCATTTGCTAGTTATTGACTATCAAGTACAAAGACTTTCAACAAGTAGTGGAACGGTGTGGCTACCATGCACAATGACCAACCAGATAAGGCATGTGCCACCTACCATGACCAAATAGCTTTACTATGTGTGGTCAACGTTGACAACCCATAATATGGGTCACAAATAGTCACAGGGGGAAACAATGGTTTGGGAATACTAGATACCAACTAGCAAGTACAGCGACCTTCAATCAGAATAAGCACGGTGTGGCTACCATGCACAATGACCAACCAAATTAGGCATATGTGCTACCTTTGACCAAAGAAATCCGCTGTGTGTGGTCAGCGTTGATAACTCATAATAGGAGTCACAAATGGTCAGAGGGGGAGACAATGGTTTGGGAACACCAGGTATCAACTAGCAAGCACAAGGACCTTCAATAAATTGTGGCACAGTGTGGATACCATGCACTATGACAAACCAAAGTAGGCACATGCCACTGACCATGACCAAATAATGTCATTAAGTGTGGTAAACTTTGACAACTCATAACACGAGTCACAAATGGTCAGGGTGGAAGATAATGGTTTGTGAATACTAATTATCGAGTATAAAGTGCAAATACCTTCAATATGTAGTGGCACAGCATGGCTACCATGCACAGTGACCAACCAACGTATGCATATGTCACTGACCATGACCAACAAATTTCACTTCATGTGGTCAGCGTTGACAACTCACAACACGAGTCACTGATAGTCAGATGGTGGGTAGCAATGATTTGGGAACACTCGCTGTCAACGAGAAAGCACAAAGACCTTTGATACGTAATGACACGACGTGGTAACCATGTACAGTGACAAACCAAAGTAGGCATATGTCACAAGCCATGACCAAACGGATTTCACAGTGTGTGGTAAACGTTGAAAACTCATAACACGAGTCACAAATGGTCAGTGGGGGAAACCATGGGTTGGGAACACTAGATATCAACTAGCAAGTAGGAAGATTTTCTACAAGTAGTGGCACGGTATGGCCAGCGTGCACAGTGACCAACCAAAGGATGCACACGTCACTGACTATGACCAAAACGTGCACTTTGCATGATCAGCATTGACAACTCATAACACAAGTCACAAATGGTCGAAGGGAGAGACAATGGTTTAGGATCCCTATGTATCGACTAGAAAGGACAAAGAACTTCAATACGTAGTGGCACGATGTGGCTACTCTGCACACAGAACTTCCAAACCATGCATATTTTACCGACCATGATGAAAGAATTTCAATATGGGTGGTCAATATTCACCAACCATAACACGAGTCACAAAGGTTTAGAGGGGGAAACAATGGGTTGGGAATACTAGATACCAACTAGCAAGTACAACGACCTTCAATCAGTATAAGCACGGTGTGGCTACCATGCACAATGACCGACCAAATTAGGCATATGTACTACCTTTGACCAAAGAAATCCGCTGTGTGTGGTCAGCGTTGATAACTCATAATAGGAGTCACAAATGGTCAGAGGGGGAGACAATGGTTTTGGAACACCAGGTATCAACTAGCAAGCACAAGGACCTTCAATACGTTGTGGCACGGTGTGGATACCATGCACGATGACCAACCAAAGTAGGCACATGTCATCGACCATGACCAAATAATGTCACTAAGTGTGGTAAACTTTGACAACTCATAACACGAGTCAGAAATGGTCAGGGTGGAAGATAATGTGTTGTGAATACTAGTTATCGATTAATAAGTATGAATACCTTCAATATGTAGTGGCACAGCGTGGCTACCATGCACAGTGACCAACCAAAGTATGCATATGTCACTGACCATGACCAACGAATTTCACTTCATGTGGTCAGCGTTTACAACTCACAACACGAGTCACTGATGGTCACATGTGGGGTAACAATGGTTTGGGAACACTAGCTATCAACTAGAAAGCACAAAGACCTTCAATACGTAGTGACACGGCGTGGTAAACACGTACAGTATCAAACCAAAGTAGGCATATGTCACTAACCATGACCAAGGAATTTCAATGTGGGTGGTCAACGTTCACAACCCATAACATGAGTCACAAATGGTTAGAGGGGGAAAACATGGTTTCAAAACACTATGTATCTTCTAGCAAGTACCAAGATTTTTCGAATGTATTGGCACGGTGTGGCTACCTTGCACAATGACCTACCCAAGTAGGCATACATCTCTGCTCATGACCAAAGAACTTTAGTGTGTGTGGTCAACGTTCACAACTCATAATACAAGTAAAAAATGGGCAGAGGGAGAAACAATGGTTTGGGAATACTCCGTATCGACTAGCAAGTACAGTACCTTTGATAAGTGGTGGCACTGTGTGGCCACCATGCACAATGACCAACCAAACTATGCTTGTGTCACTGGATATCATAAAAAGAGTTTAACTGTGTGTAGCCAACTTTCCTTCTTACGGCTGGTCAATCGGAGCAATGATCGAAAGCTTATCCAAGCTCGAAGTTGCAAAAATTGAAATTGCGTCTACGTCAAATTTTTATGATTAAACTAACTTTGTTATCATTCATTCTTTTGAAAACTACCCTCTAAACTTACAACCCCTTATTTTATGCCCATCATCCATAGGAATCCTTATAATGTCATTCCGACATCATATGAATACCATGTGAGTTGGCTTAGTGCTTATAGAGTTAGATTCTGGAGCGGTAGGTCCTGGGTTTGAATCCTCGTACGCGCAATATAGAATAGGCTCGCGACCTTGGTGGGGGGAGGGGGGGCGGCCGTGTTGTGATACCTCAACTCTACCTTCGAGCCAAAGCCGTGGGGGGGTAGGGGGGTTGTCATAATGCGGTCGCAACTCTGTCCTCCAGGTCGTCCACGGAACATCCCTCTAGGGGGGTGGGAGGGAGTATTCCAGTGAAGGCACCTACGCGTAACAAATAAACAAAAACCGACCTGGTGTCAAA
>SZWC01000424.1:177729-193398 GCA_023375785.1 Penium margaritaceum
ATGCATATGTCACCGACCATGATGAAAGAATTTCAATATGGGTGGTCAACATTCACCAACCATAACACGAGTCACAAAAGGTCAGAGGGGGAAACAATGGGTTGGGAATACTAGATACCAACTAGCAAGTACAACGACCTTCAATCAGTATAAGCACGGTGTGGCTACCATGCACAATGACCGACCAAATTAGGCATATGTACTACCTTTGACCAAAGAAATCCGCTGTGTGTGGTCAGCGTTGATAACTCATAATAGGAGTGACAAATGGTCAGAGGGGGAGACAATGGTTTGGGAACACCAGGTATCAACTAGCAAGCACAAGGACCTTCAATCAATTGTGGCACAGTGTGGATACCATGCACGATGACAAACCAAAGTAGGCACATGCCACTGACCATGATCAAATAATGTCACTAAGTGTGGTAAACTTTGACAACTCATAACACGAGTCACATTTGGTCTGGGTGGAAGATAATGGTTTGTGAATACTAATTATCGAGTATAAAGTGCAAATACCTTCAATATGTAGTGGCACAGCGTGGCTACCATGCATAGTGACCAACCAAAGTATGCACATGTCACTGACCATAATCAACGAATTTCACTTCATGTAGTCAGCGTTGAAAACTCACAACATGAGTCACTGATAGTCAGATGGTGGGTAGCAATGGTTTGGGAACACTAGCTGTCAACAAGAAAGCACAAAGACCTTTGATACGTAATGACACGGCGTGGTAACCATGTACAGTGACAAACCAAAGTAGGCATATGTCACAAGCCATGACCAAACGGATTTCACAGTGTGTGGTAAATGTTGAAAACTCATAATACGAGTCACAAATGGTCAGTGGGGGAAACCATGGGTTGGGAACACTAGTTATCAACTAGCAAGTAGGAAGATTTTCTACATGTAGTGGCACGGTGTGGCCAGCGTGCACAGTGACCAACCAAAGGATGCACACGTCACTGACTATAATTAAAGAAGTCCACTATGCATGATCAACAATGACAACTCATAACACAAGTCACAAATGGTCGGAGGGAGAGACAATGGTTTAGGAACCATATGTATCGACTAGAAAGGACAAAGAACTTCAATACGTAGTGGTACGGTGTGGCTACTCTGCACACCAAACTTCCAAACCATGCATATGTCACCGACCATGATGAACGAATTTCAATATGGGTGGTCAACATTCACCGACCAAAGTAGGCACATGTCACTGACCATGACGAACGAATTTCCCTTCATGTGGTTAGCGTTGACAACTCACAACACGAGTCACTGATAGTCAGATGGCGGGTAGCAATGGTTTGGGAACACTAGCTATCAACTAGAAAGCACAAAGACCTTTGATACGTAATGACACGGCGTGATAACCATGTACAGTGACAAACCAAAGTAGGCATATGTCACTGACTATGACCAACGAATTTCCCTTCATGTGGTTAGCGTTGACAACTCACAACACGAGTCACTGATAGTCAGATGGCGGGTAGCAATGGTTTGGGAACACTAGCTATCAACTAGAAAGCACAAAGACCTTTGATACGTAATGACACGGCGTGATAACCATGTACAGTGACAAACCAAAGTAGGCATATGTCACTGACTATGACCAACGAATTTCCCTTCATGTGGTTAGCGTTGACAACTCACAACACGAGTCACTGATAGTCAGATGGCGGGTAGCAATGGTTTGGGAACACTAGCTATCAACTAGAAAGCACAAAGACCTTTGATACGTAATGACACGGCGTGATAACCATGTACAGTGACAAACCAAAGTAGGCATATGTCACTGACTATGACCAACGAATTTCCCTTCATGTGGTTAGCGTTGACAACTCACAACACGAGTCACTGATAGTCAGATGGCGGGTAGCAATGGTTTGGGAACACTAGCTATCAACTAGAAAGCACAAAGACCTTTGATACGTAATGACACGGCGTGATAACCATGTACAGTGACAAACCAAAGTAGGCATATGTCACTGACTATGACCAACGAATTTCCCTTCATGTGGTTAGCGTTGACAACTCACAACACGAGTCACTGATAGTCAGATGGCGGGTAGCAATGGTTTGGGAACACTAGCTATCAACTAGAAAGCACAAAGACCTTTGATACGTAATGACACGGCGTGATAACCATGTACAGTGACAAACCAAAGTAGGCATATGTCACTGACTATGACCAACGAATTTCCCTTCATGTGGTTAGCGTTGACAACTCACAACACGAGTCACTGATAGTCAGATGGCGGGTAGCAATGGTTTGGGAACACTAGCTATCAACTAGAAAGCACAAAGACCTTTGATACGTAATGACACGGCGTGATAACCATGTACAGTGACAAACCAAAGTAGGCATATGTCACTGACTATGACCAACGAATTTCCCTTCATGTGGTTAGCGTTGACAACTCACAACACGAGTCACTGATAGTCAGATGGCGGGTAGCAATGGTTTGGGAACACTAGCTATCAACTAGAAAGCACAAAGACCTTTGATACGTAATGACACGGCGTGATAACCATGTACAGTGACAAACCAAAGTAGGCATATGTCACTGACTATGACCAACGAATTTCCCTTCATGTGGTTAGCGTTGACAACTCACAACACGAGTCACTGATAGTCAGATGGCGGGTAGCAATGGTTTGGGAACACTAGCTATCAACTAGAAAGCACAAAGACCTTTGATACGTAATGACACGGCGTGATAACCATGTACAGTGACAAACCAAAGTAGGCATATGTCACTGACTATGACCAACGAATTTCCCTTCATGTGGTTAGCGTTGACAACTCACAACACGAGTCACTGATAGTCAGATGGCGGGTAGCAATGGTTTGGGAACACTAGCTATCAACTAGAAAGCACAAAGACCTTTGATACGTAATGACACGGCGTGATAACCATGTACAGTGACAAACCAAAGTAGGCATATGTCACTGACTATGACCAACGAATTTCCCTTCATGTGGTTAGCGTTGACAACTCACAACACGAGTCACTGATAGTCAGATGGCGGGTAGCAATGGTTTGGGAACACTAGCTATCAACTAGAAAGCACAAAGACCTTTGATACGTAATGACACGGCGTGATAACCATGTACAGTGACAAACCAAAGTAGGCATATGTCACTGACTATGACCAACGAATTTCCCTTCATGTGGTTAGCGTTGACAACTCACAACACGAGTCACTGATAGTCAGATGGCGGGTAGCAATGGTTTGGGAACACTAGCTATCAACTAGAAAGCACAAAGACCTTTGATACGTAATGACACGGCGTGATAACCATGTACAGTGACAAACCAAAGTAGGCATATGTCACTGACTATGACCAACGAATTTCCCTTCATGTGGTTAGCGTTGACAACTCACAACACGAGTCACTGATAGTCAGATGGCGGGTAGCAATGGTTTGGGAACACTAGCTGTCAACAAGAAAGCACAAAGACCTTTGATACGTAATGACACGGCGTGATAACCATGTACAGTGACAAACCAAAGTAGGCATATGTCACAAGCCATGACCAAAGGGATTTGACAGTGTGTGGTAAACGTTGAAAACTCATAACACGAGTCACAAATGGTCAGTGGGGGAAACCATGGGTTGGGAACACTAGTTATCAACTAGCAAGTAGGAAGATTTTCTACAAGTAGTGGCACAGTGTGGCCAGCCTGCACAGTGACCAACCAAAGGATGCACACGTCACTGACTATGACCAAACAAGTCCACTTTGCATGATCAGCAATGATAACTCATAACACAAGTCACAAACGGGCGGAGGGANTCACAAAAGGTCAGAGGGGGAAACAATGGGTTGGGAAACCTAGATACCAACTAGCAAGTACAACGACCTTCAATCAGTATAAGCACGGTGTGGCTACCATGCACAATGACCGACCAAATTAGGCATATGTACTACCTTTGACCAAAGAAATCCGCTGTGTGTGGTCAGCGTTGATAACTCATAACAGGAGTGACAAATGGTCAGAGGGGGAGACAATGGTTTGGGAACACCAGGTATCAACTAGCAAGCACAAGGACCTTCAATCAATCGTGGCACAGTGTGGATACCATGCACGATGACAAACCAAAGTAGGCACATGCCACTGACCATGATCAAATAATGTCACTAAGTGTGGTAAACTTTGACAACTCATAACACGAGTCACAAATGGTCAGGGTGGAAGATAATGGTTTGTGAATACTAATTATCGAGTATAAAGTGCAAATACCTTCAATATGTAGTGGCACAGCGTGGCTACCATGCATAGTGACCAACCAAAGTATGCATATGTCACTGACCATGATCAACGAATTTCACTTCATGTGGTCAGCGTTGAAAACTCACAACACGAGTCACTGATAGTCAGATGGTGGGTAGCAATGGTTTGGGAACGCTAGCTGTCAACAGGAAAGCACAAAGACCTTTGATACGTAATGACACGGCGTGGTAACCATGTACAGTGACAAACCAAAGTAGGCATATGTCACAAGCCATGACCAAACGGATTTCACAGTGTGTGGTAAACGTTGAAAACTCATAATACGAGTCACAAATGGTCAGTGGGGGAAACCATGGGTTGGGAACACTAGTTATCAACTAGCAAGTAGGAAGATTTTCTACAAGTAGTGGCACGGTGTGGCCAGCGTGCACAGTGACCAACCAAAGGATGCACACGTCACTGACTATAACCAAAGAAGTCCACTTCGCATGATCAACAATGACAACTCATAACACAAGTCACAAATGGTCGGAGGGAGAGACAATGGTTTAGGAACCATATGTATCGACTAGAAAGGACAAAGAACTTCAATACGTAGTGGTACGGTGTGGCTACTCTGCACACCAAACTTCCAAACCATGCATATGTCACCGACCATGATGAAAGAATTTCAATATGGGTGGTCAACATTCACCAACCATAACACGAGTCACAAATGGTCAGAGGGGGAGACAATGGTTTGGGAACACTAGCTATCAACTAGAAAGCACAAAGACCTTCAATACGTAGTGACACGGTGTGGTAACCATGTACAGTATCAAACCAAAGTATGCATATGTCACTAACCATGACCAAGGAATTTCAATGTGGGTGGTCAACGTTCACAACCCATAACATGAGTCACAAATGGTCAGAGGGGAAAAACATGGTTTCAAAACACAATGTATCTTCTAGCAAGTACCAAGATTTTTTGAATGTATTGGCACGGTGTGGCTACCTTGCACAATGACCTACCCAAGTAGGCATACATCTCTGCTCATGACCAAAGAACTTTAGTGTGTGTGGTCAACGTTCACAACTCAGAATACAAGTGAAAAATGGGCAGATGGAGAAACAATGGTTTGGGAATACTCCGTATCAACTAGCAAGTACAATACCTTTGATAAGTGGTGGCACAATGTGGCCACCGTGCACAATGACCAACCAAACTATGCTTGTGTCACTGGATATCATAAAAGGAGTTTCACTGTGTGTAGCCAACTTTCCTTCTTACGGCTGGTCAATCGGAGCAATGGTCGAAAGCTTATCCAAGCTCGAAGTTGCAAGACTTGAAATTCCGTCTACGTCAAATTGTTATGATTAAACTAACTTTGTTATCATTCATGCTTTTGAAAACTACCCTCTAAATTTACACCCCCTTATTTTATGCCCTTTATCCATAGGAATCCTAATAATGTCATTTTGACAGCATATGAATACCATGTGAGTTGGCTTAGTGCTTATAGAGTTAGATTATGGAGCGGTAGGTCCTGGGTTTGAATCCTTGTACGCGCAATATGGAATAGGCTCGCGACCTGGGGGGGGGGGGGCGGCCGTGTTGTGATACCTCAACTCTACCTTCGAGCCTAAGCCGTGGGGGGGTAGGGGGGGTGTCATAATGCGGTCGCAACTCTGTCCTCCAGGTCGTCCACGGAACATCCCTCTAGGGGGGTGGGAGGGAGTATTCCAGTGAAGGCACCTACGCGTAACAAATAAAAAAAAACCGACCTGGTGTCAAAGGGAGAAACCTTTTGCTAGTTATTGACTAGCAAGTACAAAGAATTTCAACAAGTAGTGGAACGGTGTGGCTACCATGCACAATAACCAACCAGATTAGGCATGTGCCACTTACCATGACTAAATAGCTTTACTATGTGTGGTCAACGTTGACAACCCATAACATGGGTCACGAATAGTCACAGGGGGAAACAATGGTTTGGGAATACTAGATACCAACTAGCAAGTACAGCGACCTTCAATCAGTATAAGCACGGTGTGGCTACCATGCACAATGACCGACCAAATTAGGCATATGTGCTACCTTTGACCAGAGAAATCCGCTGTGTGTGGTCAGCGTTGATAACTCATAATAGGAGTCACAAATGGTCTGAGGGGGTGACAATGGTTTGGGAACACCAGGTATCAACTAGCAAGCACAAGGAGCTTCAATTAATTGTGGCAAAGTGTGGATACCATGCACGATGACAACCCAAAGTAGGCACATGCCTGTGACCATGACCAAATAATGTCACTAAGTGTGGTAAACCTTGACAACTCATAACACGAGTCACAAATGGTCAGGGTGGAAGATAATGGTTTGTGAATACTAATTATCGAGTATAAAGTGCAAATACCTTCAATATGTAGAGGCACAGTGTGGCTACCATGCACAGTGACCAACCAAAGTATGCATATGTCACTGACCATGACCAACGAATTTCCCTTCATGTGGTTAGCGTTGACAACTCACAACACGCGTCTCTGATAGTCAGATGGTGGGTAGCAATGGTTTGGGAACACTAGCTGTCAGCAAGAAAGCACAAAGACCTTTGATACGTAATGACACGGCGTGGTAACCATGTACAGTGACAAACCAAAGTAGGCATATGTCACAAGCCATGACCAAACGGATTTCACTGTGTGTGGTAAACATTGAAAACTCATAACACGAGTCACAAATGGTCAGTGGAGGAAACCATGGGTTAGGAACACTAGTTATCAACTAGCAAGTAGGAAAATTTTGTACAAGTAGTGGCACGGTGCAAAGTGACCAACCAAAGGATGCACACGTTACTGACTATGACCAAAGAAGTCCTCTTTGCATGATCAGCATTGACAACTCATAACACAAGTCACAAATGGTCGGAGGGAGAGACAATGGTTTAGGAACCATATGTATCAACTAGAAAGGACAAAGAACTTTAATACGTAGTGGCACGGTGTGGCTACTCTGCACACCAAACTTCCGAACCATGCATATGTCACCGACCATGATGAAAGAATTTCAACATGGGTGGTCAACATTCACCAACCATAAAACGAGTCACAAAAGGTCAGAGGGGGAAACAATGGGTTGGGAATACTAGATACCAACTAGCAAGTACAACGACCTTCAATCAGTATAAGCACGGTGTGGCTACCATGCACAATGACCGACAAAATTAGGCATATGTACTACCTTTGACCAAAGAAATCCGCTGTGTGTGGTCAGCGTTGATAACTCATTATAGGAGTCAAAAATTGTCAGAGGGGGAGACAATGGTTTGGGAACACCAGGTATCAACTAGGAATCACAAGGACCTTCAATCAATTGTGGCACAGTGTGGATACCATGTACGATGACAAACCAAAGTAGGCACATGTCACTGACCATGATCAAATAATGTCACTAAGTGTGGTAAACTTTGACAACTAATAACACGAGTCACAAATGGTCAGGATGGAAGATAATGTGTTGTGAATACTAGTTATTGAGTGTTAAGTATGAATACCTTCAATATGTATTGGCACAGAGTGGCTACCATGCACAGTGACCAACCAAAGTATGCATATGTCACTGACCATGACCAACGAATTTCACTTCATGTGGTCAGCGTTTACAACTCACAACACGAGTCACTGATAGTCACATGGGGGGTAACAATGGTTTGGGAACACTAGCTATCAACTAGAAAGCACAAAGACCTTCAATACGTAGTGACACGGCGTGGTAACCACGTACAGTATCAAACCAAAGTATGCCTATGTCACTGACCATGACCAAGGAATTTCAATGTGGGTGGTCAACGTTCACAACCCATAACATGAGTCACAAATGGTTAGAGGGGGAAAACATGGTTTCAAAACACTATGTATCTTCTAGCAAGTACCAAGATTTTTCGGATGCATTGGCACGGTGTGGCTACCTTGCACAATGACCTACCCAAGTAGGCATACATCTCTGCTCATGACCAAAGAACTTTAGTGTGTGTGGTCAACGTTCACAACTCATAATACAAGTAAAAAATGGGCAGAGGGAGAAACAATGGTTTGGGAATACTCCGTATCGACTAGCAAGTACAGTACCTTTGATAAGTGGTGGCACGGTGTGGCCACCATGCACAATGACCAACCAAACTATGCTTGTGTCACTGGATATCATAAAAAGAGTTTCATTGTGTGTAGCCAACTTTCCTTCTTACGGCTGGTCAATCGGAGCAATGGTCGAAAGCTTATCCAAGCTCGAAGTTGCAAAATTTGAAATTCCGTCTACGTCAAATTTTTATGATTAAACTAACTTTGTTATCTTTCATTCTTTTGAAAACTACCCTCTAAACTTACATCCCCTTATTTTATGCCCTTTATCCATAGGAATCCTTATAATGTCATTCCGACATCATATGAATACCATGTGAGTTGGCTTAGTGCTTATATAGTTAGATTATGGAGCGGTAGGTCCTGGGTTTTTGAATCCTCGTACGCGCAATATAGAATAGGCTCGCGACCTGGGGGGGGGGGGGCGGCCGTGTTGTGATACCTCAACTCTACCTTCGAGCCTAAGCCGTGGGGGGGTAGGGGGGTTGTCATAGTGCGGTCGAAAATCTGTCCTCCAGGTCGTCCACGGAACATCCCTCTAGGGGGGTGNTTTGCTAGTTATTGACTAGCAAGTACAAAGACTTTCAACAAGTAGTGGAACGGTGTGGCTACCATGCACAATGACCAACCAGATTAGGCATGTGCCAATTACCATGACCAAATAACTTTACCATGTGTGGTCAATGTTGACAACCCATAACATGGGTCACGAATAGTCACAGGGGGAAACAATGGTTTGGGAATACTAGATACCAACTAGCAAGTACAGCGACCTTCAATCAGTATAAGCACGGTGTGGCTACCATGCACAATGACCGACCAAATTAGGCATATGTGCTACCTTTGACCAAAGAAATCCGCTGTGTGTGGTCAGTGTTGATAACTCATAATAGGACTCACAAATGGTCAGAGGGGGAAACAATGGTTTGGGAACACCAGGTATCAACTAGCAAGCACAAGGACCTTCAATAAGTTGTGGCACAGTGTGGATACCATGTACGATGACCAACCAAAGTAGGCACATGTCATTGACCATGACCAAATAATGTCACTAAGTGTGGTAAACTTTGACAACTCGTAACATGAGGCAGAAATGGTCAGGGTGGAAGATAATGTGTTGTGAATACTAGCTATCGAGTGTTGAGTATGAAGACCTTCAATATGTAGTGGCACAGCGTGGCCACCATGCACAGTGACCAACCAAAGTATGCATATGTCACTGACCATGACCAACGAATTTCACTTCATGTGGTCAGCATTTACAACTCACAACACGAGTCACTGATAGTCACATGGGGGGTAACAATGGTTTGGGAATACTAGCTATCAACTTGAAAGCACAAATACCTTCAATACGCAGTGACACGGCGTGGTAACCAAATACAGTATCAAACCAAAGTATGCATATGTCACTAACCATGACCAAGGAATTTCAATGTGGGTGGTCAACGTTCACAACCCATAACATGAGTCACAAATGGTCAGAGGGGAAAAACATGGTTTCAAAACACTATGTATCTTCTAGCAAGTACCAAGATTTTTCGAATGTATTGGCACGGTGTGGCTACCTTGCACAATGACCTACCCAAGTAGGCATACATCTCTGCTCATGACCAAATAACTTTAGTGTGTGTGGTCAACGTTCACAACTCAGAATACAAGTAAAAAATGGGCAGATGGAGAAACAATGGTTTGGGAATACTCCGTATCGACTAGCAAGTACAATACCTTTGATAAGTGGTGGCACGGTGTAGCCACCGTGCACAATGACCAACCAGACTATGCTTGTGTCACTGGATATCATAAAAAGAGTTTCACTGTGTGTAGCCAACTTTCCTTTTTACAGCTGGTCAATCAGAGCAATGGTCGAAAGCTTATCCAAGCTCGAAGTTGCAAAATTTGAAATTCCGTCGACGTCAAATTCTTATGATTAAACTAACTTTGTTATCATTCATACTTTTGAACACTACCCTCTAAACTTACACCCCCTTATTTTATGCCCTTTATCCATAGGAATCATTATAATGTCATTTCAACATCATATGAACACCATGTGAGTTGGCTTAGTGCTTATAGAGTTAGATTCTTGAGCGGTAGGTCTTAGGTTTGAATCCTTGTTCGCGCAATATGGAATAGGCTCGTGACCTGGGGGGGGGGCGTGTTGTGATACCTCAACTCTAGCTTCGAGCCTAAGCCGTGGGGGGGGGGGGGGGAGGGGGGTGTCATAGTGCGGTCGCAACTCTGTCCTCCAGGTCGTCCACGGAACACCCCTCTAGGGGGGTGAGACGGAGTATTCCAGTGAAGGCACCTACGCGTAACAACTAAACAAAAACCGACCTGGTGTCAAAGGGAGAAACCTTTTGCTAGTTATTGACTAGCAAGTACAAAGACTTTCGACAAGTAGTGGAACGGTGTGGCTACCATGCACAATGACCGACCAAATTAGGCATATGTGCTACCTTTGACCAAAGAAATCCGCTGTGTGTGGTCAGCGTTGATAACTCATAATAGGAGTCACAAATGGTCAGAGGGGGAAACAATGGTTTGGGAATACTCCGTATCGACTAGCAAGTACAAAGACTTTCGACAAGTAGTGGAACGGTGTGGCTACCATGCACAATGACCGACCAAATTAGGCATATGTGCTACCTTTGACCAAAGAAATCCGCTGTGTGTGGTCAGCGTTGATAACTCATAATAGGAGTCACAAATGGTCAGAGGGGGAAACAATGGTTTGGGAATACTCCGTATCGACTAGCAAGTACAAAGACTTTCGACAAGTAGTGGAACGGTGTGGCTACCATGCACAATGACCAACCAGATTAGACATGTGCCACTTACCATGACCAAATAGCTTTACTATGTGTGGTCAACGTTGACAACCCATAATATGGGTCACGAATAGTCACAGGGGGAAACAATGGTTTGGGAATACTAGATACCAACTAGCAAGTACAGCGACCTTCAATCAGTATAAGCACGGTGTGGCTACCATGCACATTGACCGACCAAATTAGGCATATGTGCTACCTTTGACCAAATAAATCGCTGTGTGTGGTCAGCGTTGATAACTCATAATAGGAGTCACAAATGGTCAAAGGGGGAAACAATGGTTTGGGAACACCAGGTATCAACTAGCAAGCACAAGGACCTTTAATAAATTGTGGCACAGTGTGGATACCATGTACGATGACCAACCAAAGTAGGCACATGTCACTGACCATGACCAAATAATTTCACTAAGTGTGGTAAACTTTGACAACTCATAACAGGAGTCAGAAATGGTCAGGGTGGAAGATAATGTGTTGTGAATACTAGTTATCGAATATTAAGTATGAATACCTTCAATATGTAGTGGCACAGCGTGGCTACCATGCACAGTGACCAACCAAAGTATGCATATGTCACTGACCATGACCAACGAATTTCACTTCATGTAGTCAGCGTTTACAACTCACAACACGAGTCACTGATAGTCACATGGGGGGTAACAATGGTTTGGGAACACTAGCTATCAACTAGAAAGCACAAAGACCTTCAATACGTAGTGACACGGCGTGGTAACCACGTACAGTATCAAACCAATGTAGGCATATGTCACTAACCATGACCATGGAATTTCAATGTGGGTGGTCAACGTTCACAACCCATAACATGAGTCACAAATGGTCAGAGGGGAAAAACATGGTTTCAAAACACTATGTATCTTCTAGCAAGTACCAAGATTTTTNGAATGTATTGGCACGGTGTGGCTACCTTGCACAATGACCTACCCAAGTAGGCATACATCTCTGCTCATGACCAAAGAACTTTAGTGTGTGTGGTCAACGTTCACAACTCAGAATACAAGTAAAAAATGGGCAGATGGAGAAACAATGGTTTGGGAATACTCCGTATCGACTAGCAAGTACAATACCTTTGATAATTGGTGGCACGGTGTGGCCACCATGCACAATGACCAACCAAACTATGTTTGTGTCACTGGATATCATAAAAAGAGTTTCACTGTGTGTAGCCAACTTTCCTTCTTACGGCTGGTCAATCAGAGCAATGGTCAAAAGCTTTTCCAAGCTCGAAGTTGCAAAATTTGAAATTCTCTCTACGTCAAATTCTTATGATTAAACTAACTTTGTTATCATTCATACATTTGAAAACTACCCTCTAAACTTACACCCCCTTATTTTATGCCCTTTATCCATAGGAATCTTTATAATGCCATTTCAACATCATATGAATACCATGTGAGTTGGCTTAATGCTTATAGAGTTAGATTATGGAGCGGTAGGTCCTAGGTTTGAATCCTTGTTTGCGCAATATAGAATAGGCTTGCGACCTGGGGGTTGGGGGGCGGCCGTGTTGTGATACCTCAACTCTAGCTTCGAGCCTAAGCCGTGGTGGGGGTTGGGGGTGTCATAGTGCGGTCGCAACTCTGTCCTCCAGGTCGTCCACGGAACATCCCTCTAGGGGGGTGGGAGGGAGTATTCCAGTGAAGGCACCTACGCGTAACAACTAAACAAAAACCGACCTGGTGTCAAAGGGAGAAACCTTTTGCTAGTTATTGACTAGCAAGTACAAAGACTTTCGACAAGTAGTGGAACGGTGTGGCTACCATGCACAATGACCAACCAGATTAGGCATGTGCCACTTACCATGACCAAATAGCTTTACTATGTGTGGTCAACGTTGACAACCCATAATATGGGTCACGAATAGTAACAGGGGGAAACAATGGTTTGGGAATACTAGATACCAACTAGCAAGTACAGCGACCTTCAATCAGTATAAGCACGGTGTGGCTACCATGCACAATGACCGACCAAATTAGGCATATGTGCTACCTTTGACCAAAGAAATCCGCTGTGTGTGGTCAGCGTTGATAACTCATAATAGGAGTCACAAATGGTCAGAGGGGGAAACAATGGTTTGGGAACACCAGGTATCAACTAGCAAGCACAAGGACCTTCAATGAATTGTGGCACAGTGTGGATACCATGCACGATGACAACCCAAAGTGGGCACATGCCTGTGACCATGACCAAATAATGTCACTAAGTGTGGTAAACCTTGACAGCTCATAACGCG
Source organism: Penium margaritaceum (assembly GCA_023375785.1). Classification (NCBI taxonomy): domain Eukaryota; kingdom Viridiplantae; phylum Streptophyta; class Zygnematophyceae; order Desmidiales; family Peniaceae; genus Penium; species Penium margaritaceum. Next base: position 191,177 of record SZWC01000424.1, read on the forward strand.
AGTCACAAATGGTCAGGGTGGAAGATAATGGTTTGTGAATTCTAATTATCGAGTATAAAGTGCAAATACCTTCAATATGTAGTGGCACAGTGTGGCTACCATGCACAGTGACCAACCAAAGTATGCATATGTCACTGACCATGACCAACGAATTTGCCTTCATGTGGTTAGCGTTGACAACTCACAACACGAGTCACTGATAGTCAGATGGTGGGTAGCAATGGTTTGGGAACACTAGCTGTCAACAAGAAAGCACAAAGACCTTTGATACGTAATGACACGGCGTGGTAACCATGTACAGTGACAAACCAAAGTAGGCATATGTCACAAGCCATGACCAAATGGATTACACAGTGTGTGGTAAACGTTGAAAACTCATAACACGAGTCACAAATGGTCAGTGGGGGAAACCATGGGTTAGGAACACTAGTTATCAACTAGCAAGTAGGAAGATTTTCTACAAGTAGTGGCACGGTGTGGCCAGCGTGCACAGTGATCAACCAAAGGATGCACACGTCACTGACTATGACCAAAGAAGTCCACTTTGCATGATCAGCATTGACAACTCATAACACAAGTCACAAATGGTCGGAGGGAGAGACAATGGGTTAGGAACCATATGTATCGACTAGAAAGGACAAAGAACTTTAATACGTAGTGGCACGGTGTGGCTACTCTGCACACCAAACTTCCAAACCATGCATATGTCACCGACCATGATGAAAGAATTTCAATATGGGTGGTCAACATTCACCAACCATAACACGAGTCACAAAAGGTCAGAGGGGGAAACAATGGGTTGGGAATACTAGATACCAACTAGCAAGTACAACGACCTTCAATCAGTATAAGCACGGTGTGGCTACCATGCACAATGACCGACCATATTAGGCATATGTACTACCTTTGACCAAAGAAATCTGCTGTGTGTGGTCAGCGTTGATAACTCATAATAGGAGTCACAAATGGTCAGAGGGGGAGACAATGGTTTGGGAACACCAGGTATCAACTAGAAAGCAAAAGGACCTTCAATCAATTGTGGCACAGTGTGGATACCATGCACGATGACAAACCAAAGTAGGCACATGCCACTGACCATGATCAAATAATGTCACTAAGTGTGGGAATCTTTGACAACTCATAACACGAGTCACAAATGGTCAGGGTGGAAGATAATGGTTTGTGAATACTAGTTATCGAGTATAAAGTGCAAATACCTTCAATATGTAGTGGCACAGCGTGGCTACCATGCACAGTGACCAACCAAAGTATGCATATGTCACTGACCATGACCAACGAATTTCACTTCATGTGGTCAGCGTTTACAACTCACAACACGAGTCACTGATAGTCACATGGGGGGTAACAATGGTTTGGGAACACTAGCTATCAACTAGAAAGCACAAAGACCTTCAATACGTAGTGACACGGCGTGGTAACCACGTACAGTATCAAACCAAAGTATGCATATGTCACTAACCGTGACCAAGGAATTTCAATGTGGGTGGTCAACGTTCACAACCCATAACATGAGTCACAAATGGTCAGAGGGGGAAAACATGGTTTCAAAACACTATGTATCTTCTAGCAAGTACCAAGATTTTTTGAATGTATTGGCACGGTGTGGCTACCTTGCAGAATGACCTACCCAAGTAGGCATACATCTCTGCTCATGACCAAAGAACTTTAGTGTGTGTGGTCAACGTTCACAACTCAGAATACAAGTAAAAAATGGGCAGATGGAGAAACAATGGTTTGGGAATACTCCGTATCGACTAGCAAGTACAATACCTTTGATAAGTGGTGGAACGGTGTGGCCACCGTGCACAATGACCAACCAAACTATGCTTGTGTCACTGGATATCATAAAACGAGTTTCCCTGTGTGTAGCCAACTTTCCTTCTTACGGCTGGTCAATCAGAGCAATGGTCGAAAGCTTATCCAAGCTCGAAGTTGCAAAATTTGAAATTCTCTCTACGTCAAATTCTTATGATTAAACTAACTTTGTTATCATTCATACTTTTGAAAACTACCCTCTAAACTTACACCCCCTTATTTTATGCCCTTTATCCATAGGAATCTTTATAATGTCATTTCAACATCATATGAATACCATGTGAGTTGGCTTAGTGCTTATAGAGTTAGATTCTGGAGCAGTAGGTCCTAGGTTTGAATCCTTGTTCGCGCAATATAGAATAGGCTCGCGACCTGGGGGGGGGGGG
>SZWC01000424.1:357223-377916 GCA_023375785.1 Penium margaritaceum
TTGACAACTCATAACACGAGTCACAAATGGTCAGGGTGGCAGATAATGGTTTGTGAATACTAGTTATCGACTAGCAAGTACAAATACCTTCAATATGTAGTGGAACAATGTGGCTTCAATGCACAGTGACCAACCAAAGTATGCATATATCACTAACCATGACTAACAAATTTCACTTCATGTGGTCAACGATGAAAACGCATAACACGAGTCACAAATGGTCAGAGGGGAAAACAATGCATTGGGAACACTAGTTATCAACTAGCAAGTACAAAGACCTTCAACAAGCAGTGGCACGGTATAGCTAGCGTGCACAGTGACCAACCAAATGATGCGTATGCATCATTTGGTTGGTCACTAACTACGACCGAATAAGTCCACTATGTGTGATCAACATTGATAACTCATAACACGAGTCACAAATGGTCAGAGGGAGAGACAATGGTTTAAGAGGCATATGTATTGACTAGAAAGGACAAATAACTTCAATACGTAGTGGCACGGTGAACCTAATATGCACACCAAACAACCAAACTAGGCATATGTCACTGATCATGACCAGAGAATTTCAATATGGGTGGTCAACGTTGACCAACCATAACACGAGTCACAAAAGGTCAGGAGAGGAAACAATGCTATGGGAATATTGGTTCTCAACTACCAAGTACAACGACCTTCAATCTGTAGTAGCACGGTGTGGCTACCATGCACAGTGACCGACCAAAGTAGGCATATGTACTGCCTTTGACCAAATAAATCCGTTGTGTGTGGTCAACGTTGACAACTCATAATACGAGTCACAAATGGTCAGAGGGGGAAGAAATGGGTTGGGAACACCAGGCATCAAATAGCAAGCACAAGGGGCTTCAATACGTTGTGGCACGGTGTGGAGACCATGCACGATGACCAACCAAAGTAGGCATATGTCACAAACCATGACCAAATAATGCCACTATGTGTGGTAAACTTTGACAACTCATAACACGAGTCACAAATGGTCAGGATGGAAGATAATGGTTTGTGAATACTAGTTATCGACTAGCACGTACAAACACCTTCAATATGTAGTGGCACAATGTGGCTACAATGCACAGTGACCAACCAAAGTATGCATATGTCACTAACCATGACCAACAAATTTCACATAATGTGGTCAACGTTGAAAACGCATAACACGATTCACAAATGGTCAGAGGGAAAAACAATGAGTTAAGAACACTAGTTATCAACTAGCAAGTACAAAGACCTTCAACAAGCAGTGGCACGGTATGGCTAGCGTGCATAGTGACCAACCAAAGGATGCATACGTCACTGACTACAACCGAATAATTCCACTATGTGTGATCAACATTGACAACTCATAACACGAGTCACAAGTGGTCAGAGGGAGAGACAATGGTTTCGGAAGCCTATGTATTGACTAGAAAGGACAAAGAACTTCAATACGTAGTGCCACAGTGTAGCTTCTATGCACACAAAACAACCAAACAAGGCATATGTCACTGATCATGACCAGAGACTTTCAATATGGGTGGTCAACATTGACCAACCATAACACGAGTCACAAACGGTCAGGAGAGGAAACAATGCTATGGGAATAATGGTTCTCAACTACCAAGTACAACGACCGTCAATCAGTAGTAGCACGGTGTGGCTACCATGCACAATGACCGACCACAGTAGGCATATATACTGCCTTTGAGCAAAGAAATCCGTTGTGTGTGGTCAACGTTGACAATTCATAATACGAGTCGCAAATGGTCAGAGGGGGGAGCAATGGTTTGGGAACACCTGGTATCAAATAGCAAGCACAAGGGGCTTCAATACGTCGTGGCACGGTGTGGAGACCATGCACGATGACCAACCAAAGTAGGCATATGTCATTGACCATGACCAAATAACGTCACTAAGTGTGGTAAACTTTGACAACTCATAACACGAGTCACAAATGGTCAGGGTGGAAGATAATGGTTTGTGAAGACTAGTTATCAACTAGCAAGTACAAATACATTCAATATGTAGTGGCACGGTGTGGCTTCAATGCACAGTGACCAACCAAATTATGCATATGTCACTAACCATGACCAACAAATTTCACTTCATGTCGTCAACGTTGAAAACGCATAACACGAGTCACAAATGGTCAGAGGGGAAAACAATGGGTTAGGAACACAAGTTATCAACTAGCAAGTACAAAGACCTTCAACAAGCAGTGGCACGGTATGGTTAACGTGCACGGTGACCAACCCAAGGATGCATACGTCGCTGACAACGACCGAATAAGTCCACTATGTGTGATCAACATTAACAACTCATAACACGAGTCACAAATGGTCAGAGGGAGGGACAATGGTTTGGGAACCCTATGTATTGACTAGAAAGGACAAAGAACTTCAATACGTAGTGGCACGGTGTGGCTAATATGCACACCAAACAACCAAACTAGGCATATGTCACTGATCATGACCAGAGACTTTCAATATGGGTGGTCAACATTGACCAACCATAACACGAGTCACAAACGGTCAGGAGAGGAAACAATGCTATGGGAATAATGGTTCTCAACTACCAAGTACAACGACCTTCAATCAGTAGTAGCACGGTGTGGCTACCATGCACAATGACCGACCAAACTAGGCATATGTACTGCCTTTGACCAAAGAAATCCGCTGTGTGTGGTCAACGTTAACAACTCATAATACGAGTCACAAATGGTCAGAGGGGGAAGAAATGGGTTGGGAACACCAGGCATCAAATAGCAAGCACAAGGGGCTTCAATACGTTGTGGCACGGTGTGGAGACCATGCACGATGACCAACCAAAGTAGGCATATGTCATTGACGATGACCAAATAACGTCACTAAGTGTGGTAAACTTTGACAACTCATAACACGAGTCACAAATGGTCAGGGTGGCAGATAATGGTTTGTGAATACTAGTTATCGACTAGCAAGTACAAATACCTTCAATATGTAGTGGCACAATGTGGCTTCAATGCACAGTGACCAACCAAAGTATGCATATATCACTAACCATGACTAACAAATTTCACTTCATGTGGTCAACGATGAAAACGCATAACACGAGTCACAAATGGTCAGGGGGGAAAACAATGCATTGGGAACACTAGTTATCAACTAGCAAGTACAAAGACCTTCAACAAGCAGTGGCACGGTATGGCTAGCGTGCACAGTGACCAACCAAATGATGCATACGTCACTGACTACGACAGAATAAGTCCACTATGTGTGATCAACATTTACAATTCATAACACGAGTCACAAATGGTCAGAGGTAGAGACAATGGTTTAGGAGGCATATGTATTGACTAGAAAGGACAAATAACTTCAATACGTAGTGGCACGGTGTGCCTAATATGCACACAAAACAACCAAACTAGGCATATGTCAGTGATCATGACCAGAGAATTTCAATAAGGGTGGTCAACGTTGACCAACCATAACACGAGTCACAAAAGGTCAGGAGAGGAAACAATGGTATGGGAATATCGGTTCTCAACTACCAAGTACAACGACCTTCAATCAGTAGTAGCACGGTGTGGCTACCATGCACAATGACCGACCAAACTAGGCATATGTACTGCCTTTGACCAAAGATATCCGCTGTGTGTGGTCAACATTGACAACTCATAATACGAGTCACAAATGGTCAGAGGGGGAAGAAATGGGTTGGGAACACCAGGCATCAAATAGCAAGCACAAGGGGCTTCAATACGTTGTGGCACGGTGTGGAGACCATGCACGATGACCAACCAAAGTAGGCAAATGTCACAAACCATGACCAAATAATGCCACTAAGTGTGGTAAACTTTGACAACTCATAACACGATTCACAAATGGAAAGGATGGAAGATAATGGTTTGTGAATACTAGTTATAGACTAGCAAGTACAAACACCTTCAATATGTAGTGGCACAATGTGGCTACAATGCGCAGTGACCAACCAAAGTATGCATATGTTACTAACCATGACCAACAAATTTCACTTCATGTGGTCAACGTTGAAAACGCATAACACGATTCACAAATGGTCAGAGGGGGAAATAATGGATTGTCAACACTAGTTATCAACCAGCAAGTACAAAGACCATCAACAAGCAGTGGCACGGTATGGCTAGCGTGTACAGTGACCAACCAAAGGATGCATACGTCACTGACTACGACCGGATAAGTCCACTATGTGTGGTCAACATTGACAAATCATAACACGAGTCACAAATGATCAGAGGGAGAGACTATGGTTTGGGAAGCCTATGTATTGACTAGAAAGGACAAAGAACTTCAATACGTACTGGCACGGTGTGGCTAATATGCACACAAAACAACCAAACTAGGCATATGTCACTGATCATGACCAGAGAATTTCAATAAGGGTGGTCAACGTTGACCAACCATAGCACGAGTCATTAACGGTCACGAGAGGAAACAATGCCATGGGAATATCGGTTCTCAACAACCAAGTACAACAACCTTCAGTCAGTAGTAGCACGGTGTGGCTACTATGCACCATGACCGACCAAACTAGGCATATGTACTGCCTTTGACCAAAGAAATCCGCTGTGTGTGGTCAACGTTGACAACTCATAATACGAGTCACAAATGGTCAGAGGGGGAAACAATGGTTTGGGAACACCAAGTATCAAATAGCAAGCACAAGGGGCATCAATACGCTGTGGCACGGTGTGGAGACCATGCACGATGACCAACCAAAGTAGGCATATGTCACTGACCATGACCAAATAATGTCACCAAGTNAATACTAGTTATCGACTAGCAAGTACAAATACCTTCAATATGTAGTGGCACAATGTGGCTTCAATGCACAGTGACCAACCAAAGTATGCATATGTCACTAACCATGACCAACAAATTTCACATAATGTGGTCAACGTTGAAAATGCATAACACGACTCACAAATGGTCAGAGGGGAAAACAATGAGTTGGGAACACTAGTTCTCAACTAGCAAGTACAAAGACCTTCAACAAGCAGTGGCACGGTATGGGTAGTGTGCACAGTGACCAACCAAAGATGCATACGTCACTGACTACAACCGAATAATTCCACTATGTGTGAGCAACATTGACAACTCATAACACGAGTCACAAATGGTCAGAGGGAGAGACAATGGTTTTGGAAGCCTATGTATTGACTAGAAAGGACAAAGAACTTCAATACGTAGTGCCACAGTGTGGCTAATATGCACACGAAACAACCAAACTAGGCATATGTCACTGATCATGACCAGAGACTTTCAATATGGGTGGTCAACATTGACCAACCATAACACGAGTCACAAACAGTCAGGAGAGGAAACAATGCTATGGGAATATTGGTTCTCAACTACCAAGTACAACGACCGTCAATCAGTAGTAGCACGGTGTGGCTACCATGCACAATGACCGACCAAAGTACGCATATATACTGCCTTTGAGCAAAGAAATCCGTTGTGTGTGGTCAACGTTGACAATTCATAATATGAGTCGCAAATGGTCAGAGGGGGAAGCAATGGTTTGGGAACACCTGGTATCAAATAGCAAGCACAAGGGGCTTCAATACGTTGTGGCACGGTGTGGAGACCATGCACGATGACCAACCAAAGTAGGCACATGTCATTGACCATGACCAAATAATGTCACTAAGTGTGGTAAACTTTGACAACTCATAACACGAGTCACAAATGGTCAGAGGGAGAGACAATGGTTTGGGAAGCCTATGTATTGACTAGAAAGGACAAAGAACTTCAATACGTAGTGGCACGGTGTGGCTACCATGCACGATGACCAACCAAAGTAGGCACATGTCATTGACCATGACCAAATAATGTCACTAAGTGTGGTAAACTTTGACAACTCATAACACGAGTCACAAATGGCCAGGGTGGAAGATAATGGTTTGTGAAGACTAGTTATTGACTAGCAAGTACAAATACATTCAATATGTAGTGGCACGGTGTGGCTTCAATGCACAGTGACCAACCAAATTATGCATATGTCACTAACCATGACCAACAAATTTCACTTCATGTCGTCAACATTGAAAACGCATAACACGAGTCACAAATGGTCAGAGGGGAAAACAATGGGTTGGGAACACAAGTTATCAACCAGCAAGTACAAAGACCTTCAATAAGCAGTGGCACGGTATGGCTAGCGTGCACGGTGACCAGCCCAAGGATGCATACGTCACTGACTACGACCGAATAAGTCCACTATGTGTGATCAACATTGACAACTCATAACACGGGTCACAAATGGTCAGAGGGAGGGACAATGGTTTGGGAACCCTATATATCGACTGGAAACGACAACGAACTTCAATACATAGTGGCAAGGTGTGGCTAATATGCACACCAAACAACCAAACTAGGCATATGTCACTGATCATGACCAGAGAATTTCAATGTGGGTGGTCAACATTGACCAACCATAACACGAGTCACAAACGGTCAGGAGAGGAAACAATGCTATGGGAATATCGGTTCTCAACTACCAAGTACAACAAAATTCAGTTAGTAGTATCACGGTGTGGCTACCATGCACAATGACCGGCCANCAAATGGTCAGAGGGGGAAACAATGGTTTGGGAACACCAAGTATCAAATAGCAAGCACAAGGGGCTTCAATACATTGTGGCACGGTGTGGAGACCATGCACGATGACCAACCAAAGTAGGCATATGTCACTGACCATGACCAAATAATGTCACCAAGTGTGGTAAACCTTGACAACTCATAACACGAGTCAAATATGGTCAGGGTGGAAGACAATGGCTTGTGCGTGCTAGTTATCGACTAGAAAGTACAAATACCTTCAGTATGTAGTGGCACAATGTGGCTTCAATGCACAGTGACCAACCAAAGTATGCATATGTCACTAACCATGACGAACAAATTTCACTTCATGTGGTCAACGTTGAAAACGCATAACACGAGTAAAAAATGGTCAGAGGGGAAAACAATGCGTTGGGATCACTAGCTATCAACTAGCAAGTACAAAGACCATCAACAAGCAGTGGCAGGGTATGGCTAGCGTGCACAGTGACCAACCCAAGGATGCATACGTCACTGACTACGACCGAATAAGTCCACTATGTGTGGTCAACATTGACAACTCATAACACGAGTCACAAATGGTCAGAGGGAGAGACAATGGTTTGGGAAGCCTATGTATTGACTAGAAAGGACAAAGAACTTCAATACGTAGTGGCACGGTGTGGCTAATATGCGCACCAAACAACCAAACTAGGCATATGTCACTGGTCATGACCATAGAATTTCAATAAGGGTGGTCAACGTTGACCAACCATAACACGAGTCACAAACGGTCAGGAGAGGAAACAATGCTATGGGAATATGGGTTCTAAACTACCAAGTACAACGACCTTCAGTCAGTAGTAGCACGGTGTGGCTACCATGCACAATGACCGACCAAACTAGGCATATGTACTGCCTTTGACCAAAGAAATCCACTGTGTGTGGTCAACGTTGACAACTCATAATACGAGTCACAAATGGTCAGAGGAAGAAACAATGGTTTGGGAACACCAAGTATCAAATAGCAAGCACAAGGGGCATCAATACACTGTGGCACGGTGTGGAGACCATGCACGATGACCAGCCAAAGTAGGCATATGTCACTAACCATGACCAAATAATGTCACTAAGTGTGGTAAACTTTGACAACTCATAACACGAGTCACAAATGGTCAGGGTGGCAGATAATGGTTTGTGAATACTAGTTATCGACTAGCAAGTACAAATACCTTCAATATATAGTGGCACAATGTGGCTTCAATGCACAGTGACCAACCAAAGTATGCATATATCACTAACCATGACTAAAAAATTTCACTTCATGTGGTCAACGATGAAAACGCATAACACGAGTCACAAATGGTCAGAGGGGAAAACAATGCGTTGGGAACACTAGTTATCAACTAGCAAGTACAAAGACCTTCAACAAGCAGTGGCACGGTATGGCTAGCGTGCACAGTGACCAACCAAAGGATGCATACGTCACTGACTACGACCGAATAAGTCCACTATGTGTGATCAACATTGACAACTCATAACACGAGTCACAAATGGTCAGAGGGAGAAACAATGGTTTAGGAGGCATATGTATTGACTAGAAAGGATAAATAACTTCAATACGTAGTGGCACAGTGTGCCTAATATGCACACCAAACAACCAAACTAGGCATATGTCACTGATCATGACCAGAGAATTTCAATAAGGGTGGTCAACGTTGACCAACCATAACACGAGTCACAAAACGTCAGGAGAGGAAACAATGCTATGGGAATATCGGTTCTCAACTACCAAGTACAACGACCTTCAATCAGTAGTAGCACGGTGTGGCTACCATGCACAATGACCGACCAAAGTAGGCATATGTACTGCCTTTGACCAAAGAAATCCGCTGTGTGTGGTCAACGTTGACAACTCATAATACGAGTCACAAATGGTCAGAGGGGGAAGAAATGGGTTGGGAACACCAGGCATCAAATAGCAAGCACAAGGGGCTTCAATACATTGTGGCACGGTGTGGAGACCATGCACGATGACCAGCCAAAGTAGGCATATGTCACTAACCATGACCAAATAATGTCACTAAGTGTGGTAAACTTTGACAACTCATAACACGACTCACAAATGGTCAGAGTGGAAGATCATGGTTTGTGGATACTGGTTATTGACTAGCAAGTACAAATACCTTCAATATGTAGTGGCACAATGTGGCTTCAATGCACAGTGACCATCCAAAGTATGCATATGTCACTGACCATGACGAAAAAATTTCACTTCATGTGGTCAACGATGAAAACGCATAACACGAGTCACAAATGGTCAGAGGGGGGAACCATGGGTTGGGAACACTAGTTATTAACTAGCAAGTAGAAAGATTTTCAACAAGTAGTGGCACGGTGTGGCTAGCATGCACAGTGACCAGCCAAAGGATGCATGTGTCACTGACTATGACCGAAGAAGTCCACTATGTACGGTCAACATTGACAACTCATAACACGAGTCACAAATGGTCAGAGGGAGAGACAATGGTTTGGGAACCCTATATATCGACTAGAAACGACAAAGATCTTCAATACGTAATGGCACGTTGTGGCTACTATGCACACCAAACAACCAAAACCAGGCACATGTCACTGACAATGACCAAAGATTTTCAATATGGGTGGTCAACATTCACCAACCACAACACGAGTCACAAACGGTCAGAGGGGGAAACAATGGTCTGGGAATATCGGTTCTCAACTAGCAAGTACAGCGACCTTCAATCATTCTAAGCACGGTGTGGCTACCATGCACAATGACCAACCAAAGTAGGGACATGTACTGCCTTTGACCAAAGAAATCCGCTGTGTGTGGTCAATGTTGACAACTCATAATAGGAGTCACAAATGGTCAGAGGGGGAGACAATGGTTTGGGAACACCACGTATCAACTAGCAAGCACAAGGACCTTCAATAAGCTGTGCCACGGTGTGGATACCATGCACGATGTCCAACCAAAGTAGGCATATGTCACTGACCATGACCAAATAATGTCACTAAGTGTTGTAAATTTTGACAACTCATAACACGAGTCACAAATGGTCAGGGTGCAAGATAATGGTTTGTGAATACTAGTTATCGACTAGCAAGTACAAATACCTTCAATATGTAGTGGCACCGTGTGGCTACAATGCACAGTGACCAACCAAAGTATGCACATGTCACCGACCATGACCAACAAATCTCACTTCATGTGGTCAACGTTGACAACTCACAACACGAGTTAATGATAGTCAGAGGGGGGTAACAATGGTTTGGAAACACTAGCTATCAACTAGAAAGCACAAAGACCTTCAATACATAGTGACACGGCGTGGTAACCACTGACAGTGATAAACCAAACTAGGCATATGTCACTAACCATGACCAAAGAATTTCAATATGGGTGGTCAACGTTCACAACCCATAACATGAGTCACAAATGGTCAGAGGGGGAAGCAATGGTTTCAAAACACTATGTATCTTCTAGGAAGTACAAATATCTTTCGTGTGTATTGGCACGGTGTGGCTACCGTGCACAATGACCTATCCAAGGAGGCATACATCACTGCTCATGACCAAAGAAGTTTAGTGTGTGTGGTCAACGTTTACAACTCATAATACAAGTAAAAAATTGGCAGAGGGAGAAACAATGGTTTGGGAATACGTGGTATCGACTAGAAAGTTTAAAGACCTTTGATAAGTGTTGGCACGGTGTGGCTACCATGCACAATGACCGACCAAAGTATTCTTGTGTCACTGAATATCATAAAAAGAGTTTCACTGTGTGTTGTCAACTTTCCTTCTTACGGCTGGTCAATCGGAGCAATGGTTGAGAGGTTATTCAAGCTCGAAGTTGCAAAATCTGAAATTCTGTCTGCGTCAATTATTTATGAATAAACTAACTTTGTTATCATTCGTAATTTTGAAAACTACCCTCTAATATTACACCCCCTTATTTAATGCCCTTTACACATAGGAACCCTTGTAATGTCATTTGGACATCATATGAACACCGTGTGAGTTGGCTTAGTGCTTATAGAGTTAGATTCTGGAGCGGTAGGTCCTAGGTTTGAATCCTCGTACGCGCAATATAGAATAGGCTCGCGACCTGGGGGGGGGGCGGCCGTGTTGTGATACCTCAACTCTACCTTCGAGCCTAAGCCATGGGGGGGTAGGGGGGTGTCATAATGCGGTCGCAAATCTGTCCTCCAGGTCGTCCACGGAACATCCATCTAGGGGAGTGGGAGGGAGTATTCCAGTGAAGGCACCAACGCGTAACAAATCAACAAAAACCGACCTGGTGTCAAAGAGAGAAACCTTTTGCTATTTATTGACTAGCGAGTGTGGTAAACCTTGACAACTCATAACCCGAGTCCCAAATGGTCAGGGTGGAAGATAATGGTTTGTGCGTGCTAGTTATCGACTAGAAAGTAAAAATACCTTCAATATGTAGTGGCACAATGTGGCTTCAATGCACAGTGACCAACCAAAGTATGCATATGTCACTAACCATGACGAACAAATTTCACTTCATGTGGTCAACGTTGAAAACGCATAACACGAGTCACAAATGGTCAGAGGGGAAAACAATGTGTTGGGATCACTAGCTATCAACTACCAAGTACAAAGACCATCATCAAGCAGTGGCAGGGTATGGCTAGCGTGCACAGTGACCAACCCAAGGATGCATACGTCAATGACTACGACCGAATATGTCCACTATGTGTGGTCAACATTGACAACTCATAACACGAGTCACAAATGGTCAGAGGGAGAGACAATGGTTTTGGGAAGCCTATGTATTGACTAGAAATGACAAAGAACTTCAATACGTAGTGGCACGGTGTGGCTAATATGCACACCAAACAACCAAACTAGGCATATGTCACTGATCATGACCAGAGACTTTCAATAAGGGTGGTCAACGTTGACCAACCATAACACGAGTCACAAACGGGCAGGAGAGGAACAATGCTATGGGAATATCGGTTCTCAACTACCAAGTACAACGACCTTCAGTCAGTAGTAGCACGGTGTGGCTACCATGCACAATGACTGACCAAACTAGGCATATGTACTGCCTTTGACCAAAGAAATCCGCTGTGTGTGGTCAACGTTGACAACTCATAATACGAGTCACAAATGGTCAGAGGGGGAAACAATGGTTTGGGAACACCAAGTATCAAATAGCAAGCACAAGGGGCATCAATACGCTGTGGCATGGTGTTGAGACCATGCACGATGACCAACCAAAGTAGGCATATGTCACTGACCATGACCAAATAATGCCACCAAGTGTGGTACTTTGACAACTCATAACAGGAGTCACAAATGGTCAGGGTGGAAGATTATGGGTTGTCAATAGTAGTTATCGACTAGCAAGTACAAATACCTTCAATATGTAGTGGCACAATGTGGCTTCAATGCACAGTGACCAACCAAAGTATGCATATGTCACTAACCATGACCAACAAATTTCACATAATGTGGTCAACGTTGAAAACGCATAACACGATTGACAAATGGTCAGAGGGGAAATCAATGAGTTGGGAACACTAGTTATCAACTAGCAAGTACAAAGACCTTCACCAAGAAGTGGCACGGTATGGCTAGCGTTCACAGTGACCAACCAAAGGATGCATACGTTACTGACTACAACCGAATAATTCCACTATGTGTGATCAACATTGACAACTCATAACACGAGTCACAAATGGTCAGAGGGTAAGACAATGGTTTCGGAAGCCTATGTATTGACTAGAAAGGACAAAGAACTTCAATACGTAGTGCCACAGTGTGGCTAATATGCACACGAAACAACCAAACTAGGCATATGTCACTGATCATGACCAGAGACTTTCAATATGGGTGGTCAACATTGACCAACCATAACACGAGACACAAACGGTCTGGAGAGGAAACAATGCTATGGGAATATTGGTTCTCAACTACCAAGTACAACGACCGTCAATCAGTAGTAGCACGGTGTGGCTACCATGCACAATGACCGGCCAAAGTAGGCATATATACTGCCTTTGAGCAAAGAAATCCGTTGTGTGTGGTCAACGTTGACAATTCATAATACGAGTCGCAAATGGTCAGAGGGGGAAGCAATGGTTTGGGAACACCTGGTATCAAATAGCAAGCACAAGGGGCTTCAATACGTTGTGGCACGGTGTGGAGACCATGCACGATGACCAACCAAAGTAGGCATATGTCACTCACCATGATCAAATAATGTCACTAAGTGTGGTAATCTTTGACAACTCATAGCACGAGTCACAAATGGTCAGGGTGGAAGATAATGGGTTGTGAAGACTAGTTATCGACTAGCAAGTACAAATACATTCAATATGTAGTGGCACGGTGTGGCTTCAATGCACAGTGACCAGCCAAATTATGCATATGTCACTAACCATGACCAACAAATTTCACTTCATGTCGTCAACGTTGAAAACGCATAACACGATTCACAAATGGTCAGAGGGGAAAACAATGGGTTGGGAACACAAGTTATCAACTAGCAAGTACAAAGACCTTCAACAAGCAGTGGCACGGTATGGCTAGCGTAAACGGTGACCAACCCAAGTGTGCATACGTCACTGACTACGACCGAATAAGTCCACTATGTGTGATCAACATTGACAACTCATAACACGAGTCACAAATGGTCAGAGGGAGGGACAATGGTTTGGGAACCCTATGTATTGACTAGAAAGGACAAAGAACTTCAATACGTAGTGGCACGGTGTGGCTAATATGCACACCAAACAACCAAACTAGGCATATGTCACCGATCATGACCAGAGAATTTCAATAAGGGTGGTCAACGTTGACCAACCATATCACGAGTCACAAATGGTCAGGAAAGGAAACAATGCTATGGGAATATCGGTTCTCAACTACCAAGTACAACGACATTCAGTCAGTATTAGCACGGTGTGGCTACCATGCACAATGACCGACCAAACTAGGCATATGTAGTGCCTTTGACCAAAGAAATCCGCTGTGTGTGGTCAATGTTGACAACTCAGAATACGAGTCACAAATGGTCAGAGGGGGAAACAATGGTTTGGGAACACCAAGTATCAAATAGCAAGCACAAGGGGCTTCAATACCCTGTGGCACGGTGTGGAGACCATGCACGATGACAAACCAAAGTAGGCATATGTCACTGACCATGACCAAATAATGTCACCAAGTGTGGTAAACCTTGACAACTCATAACACGAGTCAAAAATGGTCAGGGTGGAAGATAATGGTTTGTGCGTGCTAGTTATCGACTAGAAAGTACAAATACCTTCAATATGTAGTGGCACAATGTGGCTTCAATGCACAGTGACCAACCAAAGTATGCATATGTCACTAACCATGACGAACAAATTTCACTTCATGTGGTCAATGTTGAAAACGCATAACACGAGTCAAAAATGGTCAGAGGGGAAAACAATGTGTTGGGATCACTAGCTATCAACTAGCAAGTACAAAGACCATCAACAAGAAGTGGCAGGGTATGGCTAGCATGCACAGTGACCAACCCAAGGATGCATACGTCACTGACTACGACCGAATAAGTCCACTATGTGTGGTCAACATTGACAACTCATAACACGAGTCACAAATGGTCAGAGGGAGAGACAATGGTTTTGGAAGCCTCTGTATTCACTAGAAAGGACAAAGAACTTCAATACGTAGTGGCACGGTGTGGCTAATATGCACACCAAACAATTAAACTAGGCATATGTCACTGATCATGACCAGAGAATTTCAATAAGGGTGGTCAACGTTGACCAACCATAACACGAGTCACAAACGGTCAGGAGAGGAAACAATGCTATGGGAATATCGGTTCTAAACTACCAAGTACAACGACCTTCCGTCAGTAGTAGCACGGTGTGGCTACCATGCACAATGACCGACCAAACTAGGCATATGTACTGCCTTTGACCAATGAAATCCGCTGTGTGTGGTCAACATTGACAACTCAGAATGCGAGTCACAAATGGTCATAGGGGTAAACAATGGTTTGGGAACACCAAGTATCAAATAGCAAGCACAAGGGGCATCAATACACTGTGGCACGGTGTGCAGACCATGCACGATGACCAGCCAAAGTAGGCATGTGTCACTAACCATGACCAAATAATGTCACTAAGTGTGGTAAACATTGACAACTCATATCACGAGTCACAAATGGTCAGGGTGGCAGATAATGGCTTGTGAATACTAGTTATCAACTAGCAAGTACAAATACCTTCAACATGTAGTGGCACAATGTGGCTTCAATGCACAGTGACCAACCAAAGTATGCATATATCACTAAACATGACTAACAAATTTCACTTAATGTGGTCAACCATGAAAACGCATAACACGAGTCAAAAATGGTCAGAGGGGAAAACAATGCGTTGGTAACACTAGTTATCAACTAGCAAGTACAAAGACCTTCAACAAGCAGTGGCACGGTATGGCTAGCGTGCACAGTGACTAACCAAAGGATGCATACGTCACTGACTACGACCGAATAATTCCACTATGTGTGATCAACATCGACAACTCATAACACGAGTCACAAATGGTCAGAGGGAGAGACAATGGTTTAGGAGGCATATGTATTGACTAGAAAGGACAAATAACTTCAATACGCAGTGGCACGGTGTGCCTAATATGCACACCAAACAACCAAACTAAGCATATGTCACTGATCATGACCAGATAA
Organism: Penium margaritaceum; assembly: GCA_023375785.1. Lineage (NCBI taxonomy): Eukaryota > Viridiplantae > Streptophyta > Zygnematophyceae > Desmidiales > Peniaceae > Penium > Penium margaritaceum. The sequence continues at coordinate 372,518 of SZWC01000424.1, forward strand.
TTTCAATAAGGGTGGTCAACTTTGACCAACCATAACACGAGTCACAAAAGGTCAGGAGAGGTAACAATGATATGGGAATATCGGTTCTCAACTACCAAGTACAACGACCTTCAATCAGTAGTAGCACGGTGTGGCTACCATGCACAATGACCGACCAAAGTAGGCATATGTACTGCCTTTGACCAAAGAAATCCGCTGTGTGTGGTCAACGTTGACAACTCATAATACGAGTCACAAATGGTCAGAGGGGGAAGAAATGGGTTGGGAACACCAGGCATCAAATAGCAAGCACAAGGGGCTTCAATACGTTGTGGCACGGTGTGGAGACCATGCACGATGACCAACCAAAGTAGGCATATGTCACAAACCATGACCAACTAATGCCACTAAGTGTGGTAAACTTTGACAACTCATAACACGAGTCACAAATGGTCAGGATGGAAGATAATGGTTTGTGAATACTAGTTATCGACTAGCAAGTACAAACACCTTCAATATGTAGTGGCACAATGTGGCTACAATGCACAGTGACCAACCAAAGTATGCATATGTCACTAACCATGACCAACAAATTTCACATAATGTGGTCAACGTTGAAAACGCATAACACGAGTCACAAATGGTCAGAGGGGAAAACAATGAGTTGGGAACACTAGTTATCAACTAGAAACTACAAAGACCTTCAACAAGCAGTGGCACGGTATGGCTAGCGTGCACAGTGACCAACCGAAGGATGCATACGTCACTGACTACAACCGAATAAGTCCACTATGTGTGATCAACATTGACAACTCATAACACGAGTCACAAATGGTCAGAGGGAGAGACAATGGTTTGGGAAGCCTATGTATTGACTAGAAAGGACAAAGAACTTCAATACGTAGTGCCACAGTGTGGCTAATATGCACACGAAACAACCAAACTAGGCATATGTCACTGATCATGACCAGAGACTTTCAATATGGATGGTCAACATTGACCAACCATAACACGAGTCACAAACGGTCAGGAGAGGAAACAATGCTATGGGAATATTGGTTCTCAACTACCAAGTACAACGACCGTCAATCAGTAGTGGCACGGTGTGGCTACCATGCACAATGACCGACCAAATTAGGCATATATACTGCCTTTGAGCAAAGAAATCCGTTGTGTGTGGTCAACGTTGACAATTCATAATACGAGTCGCAAATGGTCAGAGGGGGAAGCAATGGTTTGCGAACACCTGGTATCAAATAGCAAGCACAAGGGGCTTCAATACGTTGTGGCACGGTGTGGAGACCATGCACGATGACCAACCAAAGTAGGCATATGTCACTGACCATGACCAAATAATGTCACTAAGTGTGGTAAACTTTGACAACTCATAACACGAGTCACAAATGGTCAGGGTGGAAGATAATGGTTTGTGAATACTAGTTATCGACTAGCAAGTAAAAATACATTCAATATGTAGTGGCACGGTGTGGCTTCAATGCACAGTGACCAACCAAATTATGCATATGTCACTAACCATGACCAACAAATTTCACTTCATGTCGTCAACGTTGAAAACGCATAACACGAGTCACAAATGGTCAGAGGGGAAAACAATGGGTTGGGAACACAAGTTATCAACTAGCAAGTACGAAGACCTTCAACAAGCAGTGGCACGGTATGGCTAGCGTGCACGGTGACCAACCGAAGGATGCATACTTCACTGAATACGACCGAATAAGTCCACTATGTGTGATCAACATTGACAACTCGTAAGACGAGTCACAACTGGTCAGAGGGAGGGACAATGGTTTGGGAACCCTATATATCGACTGGAAACGAGAAAGAACTTCAATACGTAGTGGCACGGTGTGGCTAATATGCACACCAAACAACCAAACTAGGCATATGTCACTGATCATGACCAGAGAATTTCAATGTGGGTGGTCAACATTGACCAACCATAACACGAGTCACAAACGGTCAGGAGAGGAAACAATGCTATGTGAATATCGGTTCTCAACTACCAAGTACAACGAAATTCAGTTATTAGTATCACGGTTTGGCTACCATGCACAATGACCGGCCAAAGTAGGCATATGTACTGCCTTTGACCAAAGAAATCCGCTGTGTGTGGTCAACGTTGACAACTCATAATACGAGTCACAAATGGTCAGAGGGGGAAACAATGGTTTGGGAACACCAGGTATCAAATAGCAAGCACAAGGGGCTTCAATATATTGTGGCACGGTGTGGAGAACATGCACGATGACCAGCCAAAGTAGGCATATGTCACTAACCATGACCAAATAATGTCACTAAGTGTGGTAAACTTTGACAACTCATAACACGACTCACAAATGGTCAGGGTGGAAGATCATGGTTTTTGGATACTGGTTATCGACTAGCAAGTACAAATACCTTCAATATGTAGTGGCACAATGTGGCTTCAATGCACAGTGACCATCCAAAGTATGCATATGTCACTGACCATGACGAAAACATTTCACTTCATGTGGTCAATGTTGACAACTCACAACACGAGTCACAGATATTCAGAGGGGGTAGGAATGGTTTCGGAACACTAGCTATCAACTAGAAAGCACATAGGCCTTTGATACGTAGTGAAACGGCGTGGTAACCATGTACAGTGACAAACCAAAGTAGGCATATGTCACTAACCATGACCAAACGGATTTCACGGTGTGTGGTCAACGTTGAAAACTCATAACATGAGTCACAAATGGTCAGAGGGGGGAACCATGGGTTGGGAACACTAGTTATTAACTAGCAAGTAGAAAGATTTTCAACAAGTAGTGGCACGGTGTGGCTAGCATGCACAGTGACCAGCCAAAGGATGCATGTGTCACTGACTATGACCGAAGAAGTCCACTATGTACGGTCAACATTGACAACTCATAACACGAGTCACAAATGGTCAGAGGGAGAGACAATGGTTTGGGAACCCTATACATCAACTGGAAACGACAAAGAACTTCAATACGTAGTGGCATGTGTGGCTACTATGCACACCAAACAACCAAAACCAGGCACATGTCACTGACAATGACCAGAGATTTTCAATGTGGGTGGTCAACATTCACCAACCACAACACGAGTCACAAACGGTCAGAGGGGGAAACAATGGTCTGGGAATATCGGTTCTCAACTAGCAAGTACAGCGTTCTTCAATCATTCTAAGCACGGTGTGGCTACCATGCACAATGACCAACCAAAGTAGGCACATGTACTGCCTTTGACCAAAGAAATCCGCTGTGTGTGGTCAATGTTTACAACTCATAATAGGAGTCACAAATGGTCAGAGGGGGAAGCAATGGTTTGGGAACACCTGGTATCAAATAGCAAGCACAAGGGGCTTCACTACGTTGTGACACGGTGTGGAGACCATGCACGATGACCAACCAAAGTAGGCATATGTCACTGACCATGCCCAAATAATGTCACTAAGTGTGGTAAACTTTGACAACTCATAACACGAGTCACAAATGGTCAGGGTGGAAGATAATGGTTTGTGAAGATTAGTTATCGACTAGCAAGTACAAATACATTCAATATGTAGTGGCACGGTGTGGCTTCAATGCACAGTGACCAACCAAATTATGCATATGTCACTAACCATGACCAACAAATTTCACTTCATGTCGTCAACGTTGAAAACGCATAACACGAGTCACAAATGGTCAGAGGGGAAAACAATGGGTTGGGAACACAAGTTATCAACTAGCAAGTACGAAGACCTTCAACAAGCAGTGGCACGGTATGGCTAGCGTGCACAGTGACCAACCCAAGTGTGCATACGTCACTGACTACCACCGAATAAGTCCACTATGTGTGATCAACATTGACAACTCATAACACGAGTCACAAATGGTCAGAGGGAGGGACAATGGTTTGGGAAGCCTATGTATTGACTAGAAAGGACAAAGAACTTCAATACGTAGTGGCACGGTGTGGCTAATGTGCACACCAAACAACCAAACTAGGCATATGTCACTGATCATGACCAGAGAATTTCAATAAGGGTGGTCAACGTTGACCAACCATAACACGAGTCACAAACGGTCAGGAGAGGAAACAATGCTATGGGAATATCGGTTCTAAACTACCAAGTACAACGACCTTCAGTAAGTAGTAGCACGGTGTGGCTACCATGCACAATGACCGACCAAACTAGGCATATGTACTGCCTTTGACCAAAGAAATCCGCTGTGTGTGGTCAACGTTGACAACTCATAATACGAGTCACGAATGGTCAGAGGGGGAAACAATGGTTTGGGAACACCAAGTTTCAAATAGCAAGCACAAGGGGCATCAATACACTGTGGCACGGTGTGGAGACCATGCACGATGACCAGCCAAAGTAGGCATATGTCACTAACCATGACCAAATAATGTCACTAAGTGTGGTAAACTTTGACAACTCATAACAGGAGTCACAAATGGTCAGGGTGGCAGATAATGGTTTGTGAATACTAGTTATCGACTAGCAAGTACAAATACCTTCAATATGTAGTGGCACAATGTGGCTTCAATGCACAGTGACCAACCAAAGTATGCATATATCACTAACCATGACTAACAAATTTCACTTCATGTGGTCAACGATGAAAACGCATAACACGAGTCACAAATGGTCAGAGGGGAAAACAATGCATTGGGAACACTAGTTATCAACTAGCAAGTACAAAGACCTTCAACAAGCAGTGGCACGGTATGGCTAGCGTGCACAGTGACCAACCAAAGGATACATACGTCACTGACTACGACCGAATAATTCCACTATGTGTGATCAACATTGACAACTCATAACACGAGTCACAAATGGTCAGAGGGAGAGACAATGGTTTAGGAGGCATATGTATTGACTAGAAAGGACAAATAACTTCAGTACGTAGTGGCACGGTGTGCCTAATATGCACACCAAACAACCAAACTAAGCATATGTCACTGATCATGACCAGATAATTTCAAAAAGGGTGGTCAATGTTGACCAACCATAACACGAGTCACAAAAGGTCAGAAGAGGGAACAATGCTATGGGAATATCGGTTCTCAACTACCAAGTACAACGACCTTCAATCAGTAGAAGCACGGTGTGGCTACCATGCACAATGACCGACCAAAGTAGGCATATGTACTGCCTTTGACCAAAGAAATCCGCTGTGTGTGGTCAACGTTGACAACTCATAATACGAGTCACAAATGGTCAGAGGGGGAAGAAATGGGTTGGGAACACCAGGCATCAAATAGCAAGCACAAGGGGCTTCAATACGTTGTAGCACGGTGTGGAGACCATGCACGATGACCAACCAAAGTAGGCATATGTCACAAACCATGACCAAATAATGCCACTAAGTGTGGTAAACTTTGACAACTCATAACACGAGTCACAAATGGTCAGG
>SZWC01000424.1:399516-410987 GCA_023375785.1 Penium margaritaceum
ATTTTCAACAAGTAGTGGCACGGTGTGGCTAGCATGCACAGTGACCAACCAAAGGATGCATGTGTCACTGACTATGACCGAAGAAGTCCACTATGTACGGTCAACATTGACAACTCATAACACGAGTCACAAATGGTCAGAGGGAGAGACAACGGTTTCGGAACCCTATATATCGACTGGAAACGACAAAGAACTTCAATACGTAGTGGCACGTTGTGGCTACTATGCACACCAAACAACCAAAACCAGGCATATGTCACTGACCATGACCAGAGATTTTCAATATGGGTGGTCAACATTCACCAACCACAACACGAGTCACAAACGGTCAGAGGGGGAAACAATGCTATGGGAATATCAGTTCTCAACAAGCAAGTACAGCGACCTTCAATCATTCTAAGCACGGTGTGGCTACCATGCACAATGACCAACCAAAGTAGGCACATGTACTGCCTTTGACCAAAGAAATCCGCTGTGTGTGGTCAATGTTGACAACTCGTAATAGGAGTCACAAATGGTCAGAGGGAGAGACAACGGTTTCGGAACCCTATATATCGACTGGAAACGACAAAGAACTTCAATACGTAGTGGCACGGTGTGGCTAATATGCACACCAAACAACAAAACTAGGCATATGTCACTGATCATGACCAGAGAATTTCAATAAGGGTGGTCAACGTTGACCAACCATAACACGAGTCACAAATGGTCAGGATGGAAGATAATGGTTTGTGAATACTAGTTATTGACTAGCAAGTACAAAGACCTTCAACAAGCAGTGGCACGGTATGGCTAGCGTGCACAGTGACCAGCCCAAGGATGCATACGTCAGTGACTACGGCCGAATAAGTCCACTATGTGTGGTCAACATTGACAACTCACAACACGAGTCACAGATGTTTTAGAGGGGGTAGGAATTGTTTGGGAACACTAGCTATCAACTACAAAGCCCATAGACCTTTGATACGTAGTGAAACGGTGTGGTAACCATGTACAGTGACAAACCAAAGTAGGCATATGTCACTGACCATGACGAAAAAATTTCACTTCATGTGGTCAATGTTGACAACTCGTAATAGGAGTCACAAATGGTCAGAGGGAGAGACAACGGTTTCGGAACCCTATATATCGACTGGAAACGACAAAGAACTTCAATACGTAGTGGCACGGTGTGGCTAATATGCACACCAAACAACAAAACTAGGCATATGTCACTGATCATGACCAGAGAATTTCAATAAGGGTGGTCAACGTTGACCAACCATAACACGAGTCACAAATGGTCAGGATGGAAGATAATGGTTTGTGAATACTAGTTATTGACTAGCAAGTACAAAGACCTTCAACAAGCAGTGGCACGGTATGGCTAGCGTGCACAGTGACCAGCCCAAGGATGCATACGTCAGTGACTACGGCCGAATAAGTCCACTATGTGTGGTCAACATTGACAACTCACAACACGAGTCACAGATGTTTTAGAGGGGGTAGGAATTGTTTGGGAACACTAGCTATCAACTACAAAGCCCATAGACCTTTGATACGTAGTGAAACGGTGTGGTAACCATGTACAGTGACAAACCAAAGTAGGCATATGTCACTGACCATGACGAAAAAATTTCACTTCATGTGGTCAATGTTGACAACTCGTAATAGGAGTCACAAATGGTCAGAGGGAGAGACAACGGTTTCGGAACCCTATATATCGACTGGAAACGACAAAGAACTTCAATACGTAGTGGCACGGTGTGGCTAATATGCACACCAAACAACAAAACTAGGCATATGTCACTGATCATGACCAGAGAATTTCAATAAGGGTGGTCAACGTTGACCAACCATAACACGAGTCACAAATGGTCAGGATGGAAGATAATGGTTTGTGAATACTAGTTATTGACTAGCAAGTACAAAGACCTTCAACAAGCAGTGGCACGGTATGGCTAGCGTGCACAGTGACCAGCCCAAGGATGCATACGTCAGTGACTACGGCCGAATAAGTCCACTATGTGTGGTCAACATTGACAACTCACAACACGAGTCACAGATGTTTTAGAGGGGGTAGGAATTGTTTGGGAACACTAGCTATCAACTACAAAGCCCATAGACCTTTGATACGTAGTGAAACGGTGTGGTAACCATGTACAGTGACAAACCAAAGTAGGCATATGTCACTGACCATGACGAAAAAATTTCACTTCATGTGGTCAATGTTGACAACTCGTAATAGGAGTCACAAATGGTCAGAGGGAGAGACAACGGTTTCGGAACCCTATATATCGACTGGAAACGACAAAGAACTTCAATACGTAGTGGCACGGTGTGGCTAATATGCACACCAAACAACAAAACTAGGCATATGTCACTGATCATGACCAGAGAATTTCAATAAGGGTGGTCAACGTTGACCAACCATAACACGAGTCACAAATGGTCAGGATGGAAGATAATGGTTTGTGAATACTAGTTATTGACTAGCAAGTACAAAGACCTTCAACAAGCAGTGGCACGGTATGGCTAGCGTGCACAGTGACCAGCCCAAGGATGCATACGTCAGTGACTACGGCCGAATAAGTCCACTATGTGTGGTCAACATTGACAACTCACAACACGAGTCACAGATGTTTTAGAGGGGGTAGGAATTGTTTGGGAACACTAGCTATCAACTACAAAGCCCATAGACCTTTGATACGTAGTGAAACGGTGTGGTAACCATGTACAGTGACAAACCAAAGTAGGCATATGTCACTGACCATGACGAAAAAATTTCACTTCATGTGGTCAACGTTGACAACTCACAACACGAGTTAATGATAGTCAGAGGGGGTAACAATGGTTTGGAAACACTAGCTATCAACTAGAAAGCACAAAGAACTTCGATACATAGTGACACGGCGTGGTAACCACTGACAGTGATAAACCAAACTAGGCATATGTCACTAACCATGACCAAAGAATTTCAATATGGGTGGTCAACGTTCACAACCCATAACATGAATCACAAATGGTCAGAGGGGGAAGCAATGGTTTCAAAACACTATGTATCTTCTAGGAAGTACAAATATCTTTCGTGTGTATTGGCACGGTGTGGCTACCGTGCACAATGACCTATCCAAGTAGGCATACATCACTGCTCATGACCAAAGAAGTTTAGTGTGTGTGGTCAACGTTTACAACTCATAATACAAGTAAAAAATGGGCAGAGGGAGAAACAATGGTTTGGGAATACGTGGTATTGACTAGCAAGTACAAAGACCTTTGATAAGTGGTGGCACGGTGTGGCTACCATTCACAATGACCAACCAAAGTATTCTTGTGTCACTGAATATCATAAAAAGAGTTTCACTGTGTGTTGTCAACTTTCCTTCTTACGACTGGTCAATCGGAGCAATGAATGAGAGGTTATTCAAACTCGAAGTTGCAAAATCTGAAATTCTGTCTGCGTCAATTCTTTATGAATAAACTAACGTTGTTATCATTCATAAATTTGAAAACTACCCTCTAATCTTACACCCCCTTATTTAATGCCCTTTACACATAGGAACCCTTATAATGTCATTTGGACATCATATGAACACCGTGTGAGTTGGATTAGTGCTTATAGAGTTAGATTCTGGAGTGGTAGGTCCTAGGTTTGAATCCTCGTACGCGCAATATAGAAAAGGCTCGCGACCTGGGGGGGGGGCGGCCGTGTTGTGATACCTCAACTCTACCTTCGAGCCTAAGCCGTGGGGGGAGTAGGGGGGGTGTCATAATGCGGTCGCAAATCTGTCCTCCAGATCGTCCACGGAACATCCCTCTAGGGGGGTGGGAGGGAGTATTCCAGTGAAGGCACCTAAGCGTAACAAATCAACAAAAACCGACCTGGTGTCAAAGGGAGAAACCTTTTGCTATTTATTGACTAGCAAGTGTGGTAAACTTTGACAACTCATAACACGAGTCACAAATGGTCAGGATGGAAGATAATGGTTTGTGAATACTAGTTATCGACTAGCAAGTACAAAGACCTTTGATAAGTGGTGGCACGGTGTGGCTACTATGCACACCAAACAACCAAACTAGGCATATGTCACTAACCATGACCAACAAATTTCACTTCATGTGGTCAACGTTGACAACTCATAACAGGAGTCACAAATGGTCAGAGGGGGAGACAATGGTTTGGGAATACGTGGTATTGACTAGCAAGTACAAAGACCTTTGATAAGTGGTGGCACGGTGTGGCTACTATGCACACCAAACAACCAAACTAGGCATATGTCACTAACCATGACCAACAAATTTCACTTCATGTGGTCAACGTTGACAACTCATAACAGGAGTCACAAATGGTCAGAGGGGGAGACAATGGTTTGGGAATACGTGGTATTGACTAGCAAGTACAAAGACCTTTGATAAGTGGTGGCACGGTGTGGCTACTATGCACACCAAACAACCAAACTAGGCATATGTCACTAACCATGACCAACAAATTTCACTTCATGTGGTCAACGTTGACAACTCATAACAGGAGTCACAAATGGTCAGAGGGGGAGACAATGGTTTGGGAATACGTGGTATTGACTAGCAAGTACAAAGACCTTTGATAAGTGGTGGCACGGTGTGGCTACTATGCACACCAAACAACCAAACTAGGCATATGTCACTAACCATGACCAACAAATTTCACTTCATGTGGTCAACGTTGACAACTCATAACAGGAGTCACAAATGGTCAGAGGGGGAGACAATGGTTTGGGAATACGTGGTATTGACTAGCAAGTACAAAGACCTTTGATAAGTGGTGGCACGGTGTGGCTACTATGCACACCAAACAACCAAACTAGGCATATGTCACTAACCATGACCAACAAATTTCACTTCATGTGGTCAACGTTGACAACTCATAACAGGAGTCACAAATGGTCAGAGGGGGAGACAATGGTTTGGGAATACGTGGTATTGACTAGCAAGTACAAAGACCTTTGATAAGTGGTGGCACGGTGTGGCTACTATGCACACCAAACAACCAAACTAGGCATATGTCACTAACCATGACCAACAAATTTCACTTCATGTGGTCAACGTTGACAACTCATAACAGGAGTCACAAATGGTCAGAGGGGGAGACAATGGTTTGGGAATACGTGGTATTGACTAGCAAGTACAAAGACCTTTGATAAGTGGTGGCACGGTGTGGCTACTATGCACACCAAACAACCAAACTAGGCATATGTACTGCCTTTGACCAAAGAAATCCGCTGTGTGTGGTCAACGTTGACAACTCATAATACGAGTCACAAATGGTCAGAGGGGAAACAATGGTTTGGGAACACCAAGTATCAAATAGCAAGCACAAGGGGCATTAATACGCTGTGGCACGGTGTGGAGAACATGCACGATGACCAACCAAAGTAGGCATATGTCACTGACCATGACCAAATAATGTCACCAAGTGTGGTACGTTGACAACTCATAACAGGAGTCACAAATGGTCAGGGTGGAAGATTATGGTTTGTCAATACTACTTGTCGACTAGCAAGTACAAAAACCTTCAATATGTAGTGGCACAATGTGGCTTCAATGCACAGTGACCAACCAAAGTATGCATATGTAACTAACCATGACCAACAAATTTCACATAATGTGGTCAACGTTGAAAACGCATAACACGATTCACAAATGGTCAGAGGGGAAAACAATGAGTTGGGAACACTAGTTATCAACTAGCAAGTACAAAGACCTTCAACAAGCAGTGGCACGGTATGGCTAGCGTGCACAGTGACCAACGAAAGGATGCATACGTCACTGACTACAACCGAATAATTCCACTTTGTGTGATCAACATTGACAACTCATAACACGAGTCACAAATGGTCAGAGGGAGAGACAATGGTTTGGGAAGCCTATGTATTGACTAGAAAGGACAAAGAACTTCAATACGTAGTGCCACAGTGTGGCTAATATGCACACGAAACAACCAAACTAGGCATATGTCACTGATCATGACCAGAGACTTTCAATATGGGTGGTCAACATTGACCAACCATAACACGAGTCACAAACGGTTAGAAGAGGAAACAATGATATGGGAATATTGGTTCTCAACTACCAAGTACAACGACCGTCAATCAGTAGTAGCACGGTGTGGCTACCATGCACAATGACCGACCAAAGTAGGCATATATACTGCCTTTGAGCAAAGAAATCCGTTGTGTGTGGTAAACGTTGACAATTCATAATACGAGTCGCAAATGGTCAGAGGGGGAAGCAATGGTTTGGGAACACCTGGTAACAAATAGCAAGCACAAGGGGCTTCAATATGTTGTGGCACGGTGTGGAGACCATGCACGATGACCAACCAAAGTAGGTATATGTCACTGACCATGACCAAATAATGTCACTAAGTGTGGTAAACTTTGACAACTCATAATACGAGTCACAAATGGTCATGGTGGAAGATAATGGTTTGTGAAGACTAGTTATCGAATAGCAAGTACAAATACATTCAATATGTAGTGGCACGGTGTGGCTTCAATGCACAGTGACCAACCAAATTATGCATATGTCACTAACCATGACCAAAAAATTTCACTTCATGTCGTCAACGTTGAAAATGCATAACACGAGTCACAAATGGTCAGAGGGGAAAACAATGGGTTGGGAACACAAGTTATCAACTAGCAAGTACAAAGACCTTCAACAAGCAGTGGCACGGTATGGCTAGCGTGCACGGTAACCAACCCAAGGATGCATACGTCACTGACTACGACCGAATAAGTCCACTATGTGTGATCAACATTGACAACTCATAACACAAGTCACAAATGGTCAGAGGGAGGGACAATGGTTTGGGAACCCTATATATCGACTGGAAACGACAAAGAACTTCAATACGTAGTGGCACGGTGTGGCTAATATGCACACCAAACAACCAAACTAGGCATATGTCACTGATCATGACCAGAGAATTTCAATGTGGGTGGTCAACATTGACCAACCATAACACGAGTTACAAACGGCCAGGAGAGGAAACAATGCTATGGGAATATCGGATCTCAACTACCAAGTACAACGTAATTCAGTTAGTAGTATCACGGTGTGGCTACCATGCACAATGACCGGCCAAAGTAGGCATATGTACTGCCTTTGACCAAAGAAATCCGCTGTGTGTGGTCAACGTTGACAACTCATAATACGAGTCGCAAATGGTCAGAGGGGGAAACAATGGTTTGGGAACACCAGATATCAAATAGCAAGCACAAGGGGCTTCAATACATTGTGGCATGGTGTGGAGACCATGCACGATGACCAGCCAAAGTAGGCATATGTCACTAACCATGATCAAATAATGTCACTATGTGTGGTAAACTTTGACAACTCATAACACCACTCACAGATGGTCAGGGTGGAAGATCATGGTTTGTGGATACTAGTTATCGACTAGCAAGTACAAATACCTTCAATATGTAGTGGCACAATGTGGCTTCAATGCACAGTGACCATCCAAAGTATGCATATGTCACTGACCATGACGAAAAAAGTTCACTTCATGTGGTCAATGTTGACAACTCACAACACGAGTCACAGATATTCAGAGGGGGTAGGAATGGTTTGGGAACACTAGCTATCAACTAGAAAGCACATAGACCTTCGATACGTAGTGAAACGGCGTGGTAACCATGTACAGTGACAAACCAAAGTAGGCATATGTCACTAACCATGACCAAACGGATTTCACGGTGTGTGGTCAACGATTAAAACTCATAACATGAGTCACAAATGGTCAGAGGGGGGGGAACCATGGCTTGGGAACACTAGTTATTAACTAGCAAGTAGAAAGCTTTTCAACAAGTAGTGGCACGGTGTGGCTAGCATGCACAGTGACCAGCCAAAGGATGCATGTGTCACTGACTATGACCGAAGAAGTCCACTATATACGGTCAACATTGACAACTCATAACACGATTCACAAATGGTCAGAGGGAGAGACAATGGTTTGGGAACCCTATATATCGACTGGAAACGACAAAGAACTTCAATACCTAGTGGCACGTTGTGGCTACTATGCACATCAAACAACCAAAACCAGGCACATGTCACTTACCATGACCAGAGATTTTCAATATGGGTGGTCAACATTCACCAACCACAACACGAGTCACAAACGGTCAGAGGGGGAAACAATGGTCTGGAAATATCAGTTCTCAACTAGCAAGTACAGCGACCTTCAATCATTCTAAGCACGGTGTGGCTACCATGCACAATGACCAACCAAAGTAGGCACATGTACTGCCTTTGACCAAAGAAATCCGCTGTGTGTGGTCAATGTTGACAACTCATAATAGGAGTCACAAATGGTCAGAGGGGGAGACAATGGTTTGGGAACACCAGGTATCAACTAGCAAGCACAAGGACCTTCAATAAGCTGTGCCACGGTGTGGATACCATGCACGATGTCCAACCAAAGTAGGCATATGTCACTGACCATGACCAAATAATGTCACTAAGTGTTGTAAACTTTGACAACTCATAAAACGAGTCACAAATGGTCAGGGTGCAAGATAATGGTTTGTGAATACTAGTAATGGACTAGCAAGTACAAATACCTTCAATATGTAGTGGCACCGTGTGGCTACAATGCACAGTGACCAACCAAAGTATGCACATGTCACTGACCATGACCAACAAATTTCACTTCATGTGGTCAACGTTGACAACTCACAACACGAGTTAATGATAGTCAGAGGGGGGTAACAATGGTTTGGAAACGCTAGCTATCAACTAGAAAGCACAAAGACCTTCAATACATAGTGACACGGCGTGGTAACCACTTACAGTGATAAACCAAACTAGGCATATGTCACTAACCATGACCAAAGAATATCAATATGGGTGGTCAACGTTCACAACCCATAACACGAGTCACAAATGGTTAGAGGGGGAAGCAATGGTTTCAAAACACTATGTATCTTCTAGGAACTTCAAATAACTTTCGTGTGTATTGGCACGGTGTGGCTACCGTGCACAATGACCTATCCAAGTAGGCATACATCACTGCTCATGACCAAAGAAGTTTAGTGTGTGTGGTCAACGTTTACAACTCATAATACAAGTAAGATATGGGTAGAGGGAGAAACAATGGTTTGGGAATACGTGGTATCGACTAGCAAGTACAAAGACCGTTGATAAGTGGTGGCACGGTGTGGCTACCATGCACAATGACAAACCAAAGTATTATTGTGTCACTGAATATCAGAAAAAGAGTTTCACAGTGTGTTGTCAACTTTCCGTCTTACGGCTGGTCAATCGGAGCAATGGTTGAGAGGTTATTCAAGCTCAAAGTTGCAAAATCTGAAATTCTGTCTGCGTCAATTCTTTATGAATAAACTAACTTTGTTATCATTCGTATTTTTGAAAACTACCCTCTAATCGTACACCCCCTTATTTGATGCCCTTTACACATAGGAACCCTTACAATGTCATTTGGACATCATGTGAACACTGTGTGAGTTGGCTTAGTGCTTATAGAGTTAGGTTCTGGAGCGGTAGGTCCTAGGTTTGAATCCTCGTACGCGCAATATAGAATAGGCTCGCAACCTGGGGGGGGGGCGGCCGTGTTGTGATACCTCAACTCTACCTTCGAGCCTAAGCCGTGGGGGGGGGGGGGATAGGGGGGGTGTCATAATGCGGTCGCAAATCTGTCCTCCAGGTCGTCCACGGAACATCCCTCTAGGGGGGTGGGAGGGAGTATTCCAGTGAAGGCACCTACGCATAACAAATCAACAAAAACCGACCTGGTGTCAAAGGGAGAAACCTTGTGCTATTTATTGACTAGCAAGTGTGGTAAACGTTGACAACTCATAACACAAGTCACAAATGGTCAGGGTGGAAGATAATGGTATGTGAATACTAGTTATTGACTAGCAAGTACAAATACCTTCAATATGTAGTGGCACAATGTGGCTTCAATGCACAGTGACCAACCAAAGTATGCATATGTCACTAACCATGACCAAAGAATTTCACTTCAAGTGGTCAACGTTGAAAACGCATAACACAAATCACAAATGGTCAGAGGGGAAAATAATGGGTTGGGAACACTAGTTATCAACTAGCAAGTACAAAGACCTTCAACAAGCAGTGGCACGGTATGGCTAGCGTGCACAGTGACCAGCCCAAGGATGCATACGTCAGTGACTACGGCCGAATAAGTCCACTATGTGTGGTCAACATTGACCAACCATAACACGAGTCACAAATGGTCAGAGGGGAAAATAATGGGTTGGGAACACTAGTTATCAACTAGCAAGTACAAAGACCTTCAACAAGCAGTGGCACGGTATGGCTAGCGTGCACAGTGACCAGCCCAAGGATGCATACGTCAGTGACTACGGCCGAATAAGTCCACTATGTGTGGTCAACATTGACAACTCATAACACGAGTCACAAATGGTCAGATGTGGAGACAATGGTTTGGGAAGCCTATGTATTGTCTAGAGAGGACAAAGAACTTCAATACGTAGTGGCACGGTGTGGCTAATATGCACACCAAACAACCAAACTAGGCATATGTCACTGATCATGACCAGAGAATTTCAATAAGGATAGTCAACGTTGACCAACCATAACACGAGTCACAAACGGTCAGGAAAGGAAACAATGATATGGGAATATCGGTTCTCAACTACCAAGTACAACGACCTTCAGTCAGTAGTAGCACGGTATGGCTACCATGCACAATGACCGACCAAAGTAGGCATATATACTTCCTTTGACCAAAGAAATCCGCTGTGTGTGGTCAACGTTGACAACTCATAATACGAGTCACAAATGGTCAGAGGGGGAAACAATGGTTTGGGAACACCAGGTATCAAATAGCAAGCACAATGGGCTTCAATACATTGTGGCACGGTGTGGAGACCATGCACGATGACCAGCCAAAGTAGGCATATGTCACTAACCATGACCAAATAATGTCACTAAGTGTGGTAAACTTTGACAACTCACAACACGACTCACAAATTGTCAGGGTGGAAGACCATGGTTTGTGGATACTAGTTATCGACTAGCAAGTACAAATACCTTAAATATGTGGTGGCACATTGTGGCTTCAATGCACAGTGACCATCCAAAGTATGCATATGTCACTGACCATGACGAAAAAAATTCACTTAATGTGGTCAATGTTGACAACTCACAACATGAGTCACAGATATTCAGAGGGGGTAGGAATGGTTTGGGAACACTAGCTATCAACTAGAAAGCACATAGACCTTCGATACGTAGTGAAACGGCGTGGTAACCATGTACAGTGACAAACCAAAGTAGGCATATGTCACTAACCATGACCAAACGGATTTCACGGTGTGTGGTCAACGTTGATAACTCATAACATGAGTCACAAATGGTCACAGGGGGGAACCATGGGTTGGGAACACTAGTTATTAACTAGCAAGTAGAAAGATTTTCAACAAGTAGTGGCACGGTGTGGC
>SZWC01000425.1:656-22246 GCA_023375785.1 Penium margaritaceum
ATTAGGCAGAAGCATCAGGCACAAGCATCCGGCACAAGCATCAGACACAAGCATCAGGCACAAGCTTCAGGCACGGGCATCAGGCATAGGCATCAGGCACAAGCATCAGGCACAAGCATCGGGCACAAGCATCAATCAAAAGCATGAGGGAAAAGCATCAAGCACAAGCATCAGGCACAATTATCAGGCACAAGCATCAGGCAAAAGCATCAGGCACAAGCATTAGGCAGAAGCATCAGGCACAAGCATCCGGCACAAGCATGAGACATACACATCAGGCACACGCATCAGGAACAAGCATCAGGGCCAAGCATCAGGCACAAGCATCAGGCACAAGTATCAGGAACAAGCCTCAGGCACAAGCATTAGGCACAAGCATCAGGCACAAGCATCAGGCACAAGCACCAGGAACAAGCATCAGGCACGTGCATCAGGCACGTGCATCAGGCACAAGCATCAGGCACAAGCATCAGGCACAAGTATCAGGAACAAGCCTCAGGCACAAGCATTAGGCACAAGCATCAGGCACAAGCATCAGGCACAAGCACCAGGAACAAGCATCAGGCACGTGCATCAGGCACGTGCATCAGGCACGGGCATCAGGCATAGGCATCAGGCACAAGCATCAGGCACAAACATCGGGCAAAAGCATCAATCCCAAGCATGAGGCACAAGCATCAAGCACAAGCATCAGGCACAATTGTCAGGCACAAGCATCAGGCACAAGCATCAGGCACAAGTATCAGGCACAAGCATCAGGCACAAGCATTAGGCAGAAGCATCAGGCACAAGCATCCGGCACAAGCATCAGGCACAAGCATCAGGCACGAGCATCAGGCATAGGCATCAGGCACAAGCATCAGGCGCAAGCATCAGGCACAAGCATCAGGCACAAGCGTCAGGCACAAGCATGAGGCACAAGCATGAGGCACAAGCATCAGGCACGGGCATCAGGCATAGGCAGCAGGCACAAGCATCAGGCACAAAAATCGGGCAAAAGCATCAATTCCAAGCATGACGCACAAGCATCAAGCACAAGCATCAGGCACAATCGTCAGGCACAAGCATCAGGCACAAGCGTTAGGCACAAGCATCAGGCACAAGCATTAGGCAGAAGCATCAGGCACAAGCATCCGGCACAAGCATCAGGCACAAGCATCAGGCACGAGCATCAGGCATAGGCATCAGGCACAAGCATCAGGCGCAAGCATCAGGCACAAGCATCAGGCACAAGCGTCAGGCACAAGCATGAGGCACAAGCATGAGGCACAAGCATCAGGCACGGGCATCAGGCATAGGCAGCAGGCACAAGCATCAGGCACAAAAATCGGGCAAAAGCATCAATTCCAAGCATGACGCACAAGCATCAAGCACAAGCATCAGGCACAATCGTCAGGCACAAGCATCAGGCACAAGCGTTAGGCACAAGCATCAGGCACAAGCATTAGGCAGAAGCATCAGGCACAAGCATCCGGCACAAGCATCAGGCACAAGCATCAGGCACGAGCATCAGGCATAGGCATCAGGCACAAGCATCAGGCGCAAGCATCAGGCACAAGCATCAGGCACAAGCGTCAGGCACAAGCATGAGGCACAAGCATGAGGCACAAGCATCAGGCACGGGCATCAGGCATAGGCAGCAGGCACAAGCATCAGGCACAAAAATCGGGCAAAAGCATCAATTCCAAGCATGACGCACAAGCATCAAGCACAAGCATCAGGCACAATCGTCAGGCACAAGCATCAGGCACAAGCGTTAGGCACAAGCATCAGGCACAAGCATTAGGCAGAAGCATCAGGCACAAGCATCCGGCACAAGCATCAGGCACAAGCATCAGGCACGAGCATCAGGCATAGGCATCAGGCACAAGCATCAGGCGCAAGCATCAGGCACAAGCATCAGGCACAAGCGTCAGGCACAAGCATGAGGCACAAGCATGAGGCACAAGCATCAGGCACGGGCATCAGGCATAGGCAGCAGGCACAAGCATCAGGCACAAAAATCGGGCAAAAGCATCAATTCCAAGCATGACGCACAAGCATCAAGCACAAGCATCAGGCACAATCATCAGGCAAAAGCATCAGGCACAAGTTTTAGGCAGAAGCATCAGGCACAAGCATCAGGCACAAGCATCAGGCACAAGCATCAGGCACAAGCATCCGGCACAAGCATCAGACACAAGCATCAGGCATAAGCATCAGAAAAATGCATCAGGCACAAGCATCAGGCAAGAGCATCACGTACAAGCACCAGGCACAAGCATCAGGCACAAGCATCAGGCACAAGCATCAGGCACAAGCATCATGCACAAGCTTCAGACACAAGCATCAGGCACAAGAATCAGGCACAAGCATCAAATACAAGCATCAGGCACAAGAATCAGGCACAAGCATCAAATACAAGCATCAGGCACAAGAATCAGGCACAAGCATCAAATACAAGCATCAGGCACAAGAATCAGGCACAAGCATCAAATACAAGCATCAGGCACAAGAATCAGGCACAAGCATCAAATACAAGCATCAGGCACAAGAATCAGGCACAAGCATCAAATACAAGCATCAGGCACAAGAATCAGGCACAAGCATCAAATACAAGCATCAGGCACAAGAATCAGGCACAAGCATCAAATACAAGCATCAGGCACAAGAATCAGGCACAAGCATCAAATACAAGCATCAGGCACAAGAATCAGGCACAAGCATCAAATACAAGCATCAGGCACAAGAATCAGGCACAAGCATCAAATACAAGCATCAGGCACAAGAATCAGGCACAAGCATCAAATACAAGCATCAGGCACAAGAATCAGGCACAAGCATCAAATACAAGCATCAGGCACAAGAATCAGGCACAAGCATCAAATACAAGCATCAGGCACAAGAATCAGGCACAAGCATCAAATACAAGCATAAGGCACAATAATCAGGCACAAGCATAAGGCACAAGCATCAGGAACGGGCATCAGGCATAGGAATCAGGCACAAGCATCAGGTACAAGCATCGGGCACGAGCATCAATCTCAAGCATGAGGCACAAGCATCAAGCACAAGCATCAGGCACAATCGTCAGGCACAAGCATCAGGCACAAGCGTTAGGCTCAAGCATCAGGCACAAGAATCAGGCAGAAGCATCAGGCACAAGCATCCGGCACAAGCATCAGACACAAGCATCAGGCACAAGCTTCAGGCACGGGCATCAGGCATAGGCATCAGGCACAAGAATCAGGCACAAGCATCGGGCACAAGCATCAATCAAAAGCATGAGGGAAAAGCATCAAGCACAAGCATCAGGCACAATTATCAGGCACAAGCATCAGGCACAAGCATCAGGCAAAAGCATCAGGCACAAGCATCAGGCACAAGCAGCAGGCACAAGCATCAGGCACAAGCATCAGACACAAGCGTCAGGCACAAGAATTAGGCTCAAGGATCAGGCACAAGCATCAGGCAAGAGCATCAGGCACAAGCATTAGGCAGAAGCATCAGGCACAAGCATCAGGCTCAAGCATCAGGCACAAGCGTCAGGCACAAGCATCAGGCACAAGAATCAGACACAAGCATCAGTTACAAGCATCAGGCACAAGCAGCAGGCACAAGCATCAGGCACAAGCATCAGACACAAGCGTCAGGCACAAGAATTAGGCTCAAGGATCAGGCACAAGCATCAGGCAAGAGCATCAGGCACAAGCATTAGGCAGAAGCATCAGGCACAAGCATCAGGCTCAAGCATCAGGCACAAGCGTCAGGCACAAGCATCAGGCACAAGAATCAGACACAAGCATCAGTTACAAGCATCAGGCACAAGCAGCAGGCACAAGCATCAGGCACAAGCATCAGACACAAGCGTCAGGCACAAGAATTAGGCTCAAGGATCAGGCACAAGCATCAGGCAAGAGCATCAGGCACAAGCATTAGGCAGAAGCATCAGGCACAAGCATCAGGCTCAAGCATCAGGCACAAGCGTCAGGCACAAGCATCAGGCACAAGAATCAGACACAAGCATCAGTTACAAGCATCAGGCACAAGCAGCAGGCACAAGCATCAGGCACAAGCATCAGACACAAGCGTCAGGCACAAGAATTAGGCTCAAGGATCAGGCACAAGCATCAGGCAAGAGCATCAGGCACAAGCATTAGGCAGAAGCATCAGGCACAAGCATCAGGCTCAAGCATCAGGCACAAGCGTCAGGCACAAGCATCAGGCACAAGAATCAGACACAAGCATCAGTTACAAGCATCAGGCACAAGCAGCAGGCACAAGCATCAGGCACAAGCATCAGACACAAGCGTCAGGCACAAGAATTAGGCTCAAGGATCAGGCACAAGCATCAGGCAAGAGCATCAGGCACAAGCATTAGGCAGAAGCATCAGGCACAAGCATCAGGCTCAAGCATCAGGCACAAGCGTCAGGCACAAGAATTAGGCACAAGGATCAGGCACAAGCATCAGGCAAGAGCATCACGCACAAGGACCAGGCACAAGCATCAGGCACAAGCACCAGGCACAAGCATCAGGCACAAGCATCAGGCACAAGAATCAGGAAAAATCATCAGCCACAAGCATCAGGCACAAGCATCAAGCACAACCATCAGGCACACGCATCAGGCACAAGCATCAGACACAAGCATCAGGCACAAGCATAAGGCACAAGCATCAGACACAAGCGTAACGCACAAGCATCAGGCACAAGTGTGAGGCACAAGCATCACGCACGGGCATCAGGCATAGGCATCAGGCACAAGAATCAGGCACAAGCATCGGGCACAATTATCAATCAGAAGCATGAGGCACAAGCATCAAGCACAAGCATCAGGCACAATTATCAGGCACAAGCATCAGGCACAAGCATCAGGCAAAAGCATCAGGCACAAGCATCTGGCACAAGCATCAGGCACAAGCATCAGGCACAAGCATCAGGCACAAGCTTCAGGCACAAGCATCAGGCACATTCATCAGCCAAAAGCATTAGGCACAAGCATCAGGCACAAGCATCAGGCACAAGCATCAGGCAATATCATCAGCCACGAGCATCAGGCACAAGCCTCAGGCACAAGCATCAGGCACAAGCATCAGGCACAAGCATCAGGCACAAGTATCCGGCACAAGCAACAGGCACAAGCACCAGGCACAAGTATCAGACACAAGCATAAGGCACAAGCATCAGGAACAAGCATTAGGCACAAGAATCAGGCACAAGCATCAGGCACAAACTGTTGGCACTAGTGGGTGTAGAGGTACCCTCAAGGATGCCTAACTCTCACTGGTTCACTCTACCAAGGTTTGGGGCAGCCAATGGACATTATTGGTGAAGAGTGTGGAGCACAAGGATCACGGGTGTGAGTGGGCAGTCGCATTCAGGAGAACTGAATCGAGGTACATTTTTGTTACTTAGCACAGTGAGATTACATCAGATCCTTATAGCCTGTGATGTAAGCTTTCCAACGCATCCAAGCACGCCCAAATCAGAGCAGTAGATCCCCTACTACCGCCGTCGATGTAACCCTTGGTGGAGCCACCCACCTTGCCTTGCACTCTAGGCAATGGGAGGCGCTTCGACGATGACCCGTCGGAGCGCCTTCCCTCCCCCAGAAGTCAAGGAAAAGTTCACCCTGGTCAAGGAGTATCCTCTGGTTGCTTCCTTTATGGCCCTGGTGCATTTTGGGATCGTTGGAGTTGAACTCGGATCACCGGGATTATTCCGCCACCCATGGCGGGTACAAGATTCCACCCGCCAATCACCCGAACTTCGAGCCAGGCTAACTTTCTAAATGCTCACTCAAATCGAGCGATTCAAAGCTTGATCTTGTATGGAAAAATCCAAGGAATCCAGATTTAAAGTCAGATCAGGTATTCGACCAATCCCCAGTGGTCGAACCAGGGAACAAAATCAACGGCACTCATGGCAAGTGGCACACCATGTCAACAATCTCCCCCTTGCACCGCAGCCTTGATACCCTGTCCTTGGGACCTGCAACATTTCAAACCTCACAGTGCAGACCGAGCTCCATGCATCCCCCGTTGTGCTTGTCCTTCCGCTGAGCCTTGGTCATGGCATTGGCGAGCATGCGCTTAGTGCCACAATGCACGATAGTCGCATCTCCCTTCGCCACCAAGTCCCGCGTGTAGTGATGCCGGATTTCGATGTGCTTGGTCCTCCTGTGAAGCACTGGGTTCTAAGTCAGGCTGATGGCACTCATGTTGTCCATATTGAGCACTGTCGGCTTCCTTTACGGCAACCCGATCTCCTTTAGCAGCCGCCGTAGCCACATTGCCTCCTTTGCGGCTTCCGCGAGCGCGATGTACTCTGCTTCGGTGCTGGACACTGCCACACAGTCATGCTTCCTGCTTGCCCATGAAACTGCTACACCACCAAGCACAAACACGTACCCCGACGTTGATTTTCTGTCATCCACATCACCAGCCCAGTCGGCATCGGAGTAGCCGACCAACTCGAGGGAGTCGTCACGCGCTCCCCCTCCAAACACGAGCCGNGCCTCCTTTGCGGCTTCCGCGAGCGCGATGTACTCTGCTTCGGTGCTGGACACTGCCACACAGTCATGCTTCCTGCTTGCCCATGAAACTGCTACACCACCAAGCACAAACACGTACCCCGACGTTGATTTTCTGTCATCCACATCACCAGCCCAGTCGGCATCGGAGTAGCCGACCAACTCGAGGGAGTCGTCACGCGCTCCCCCTCCAAACACGAGCCGTGACTGTTTTGTCACCTTGAGGTAGCAGAGGATCCGCTTCACCGCTTGCCAACGCAGCGACCCCGGGTCAGCAACATACCGGCTCACTCGGCCCTCCGCAAAGGCCAGGTTGTGCCGCGTTGCCACCATGGCGTACATGATGCTCCCCACTGCGGACTGGTATGGCACACCTGCCATCTCCTCCTTCTCCTCATCGGTGCTCGGCCCCATGCTCGAGCTCAGCTCACTTGTGGTGGTCATGGGTGTGCCGATGGGGTTGCACTCCTCCATGTTGTAGCGGCAGAGCACCTCTTGCACGTACTTTTCCTGCCCCATCTCCAGCATGCGTGCCATGCGGTCCCTCTTGATGGCGACGCCGAGGTAGTACTCGAGCTCGTCCATGTTGGTCATTTTGAACCGACCGCCCAGCTGCCGCTTCAGGCTCACCAACTCCTCCATGTCCGACGACACAAGGATGAGGTCATCCACATAGAGAACAACAATCTGGTGCAACCCCGGCTGCTTCCGCACGTACACGCTGTGATCCGCCTCGTAGCACTTGAAGCCAAGCTCGGCCATGAAGCCATCCATTTTCAGGTACTACATGAGTGGCGCTTGCTTCAGCCCATAGAGCGCCTTGCGAAGCCGGCACACCTTCCCCGGCAGTGCGTCCACCCCCTCTGGCACCTCCATCTAGACCTCCTTGTCCAGGTCGCCGTTGAGGATTGCGGTTTTCACGTCCATTTGGTGGATTTTGTAGTCACACGCTGTCGCCACGGAAAGGATGGAGCAGATGGAAGCAAACTTTGCTATTGGTGTGAAGGTTTCATCGTAGTGTTCACCCTTCCGCTGGGCGTACCCCTTCGCCACCAGCCGCGCCTTGTACCGCTCCACCTTCCCCTCCTTGGTGAGCTTCTTCTTGAAGATCCACTTGGAGCCAATGATTTTCTCGCCCTCCGACCTGTCGATCAGCTCCCAAGTCCCATTTTCCTCGTGGGAGGCGAGCTCAGATTTTATAGCTCCCTCCCACTCAACCCCATCCTTCCGCTGCAACGCCTCCTTGACGGTCCCGGGCTCCTCTTGTGCAAAGAACGCTCGAGCGAACCCGGTCCAGATTCCCTCCGCGGCATCGTACCACTTTGCCGTCCTCCTTGCACGTCCACTTCTTTGATGCTGCTGCTGTTGAGGCTGCTGCTGCTGCTGCCGCTGCTGCTGCTGCCGCTGCTGCTGCTACTGCTGTCGCTGCTGCTGCTACTGCTGCTGCTGCTCTCTAACGGTGCCACTCGCACCGCTGGCCTACTCCCCCTTTCTCGGGGACCGTGGAGATGCGGGCTCACTTCCCGCCTCCTCGTTCAGCTCCACTACTGCCGGCGCTTTGGACTCATTGTCCGACTCGGCTGAACGCACATCAGCCGCTCCCCCATCCCCCGGATGGTTCCCACCAGTTGGAGCCGCTTGGACGTCACCCTCTTTTGCGTCCTCCGGCGTCTCCCCCTCGAGGAGTGGCAGCCGTTCCCCACGCTTGGAGAGACCTGCGTCCTTGTCCGTCCAACGGCTGTCCTCGTCGAACGTGACATCGTGACTCTTCACGATCTGCTGCCTCCGCGAGTCGAAGAGCCGGTACGCCTTGCTCCCGCTCTCGTACCCGACGAAGATGCACCGGCGAGTCCGCAGGTCCAGCTTGCCCCGCCCCTCCCGTGCCTGCACAACAACATGTGCAACTAGGGTGGGCAAAAATATTGTATCGAGTCAATGTTTATATCGATATTGACCCTCGATATCGATATCAATATCGGTATCGATATTTAGGGTCGATATCGATACGATATCGATATCGACCCTCAACAGGGGGGCCCCCCGGACCCCCACATCTTACACCCCCCCTCCCCCCCCCAGACCCAATATATCAAGGTCAATATCAAAATATTGATATCGATATCGATATCGATATTGACCTTCAGTCAAAAAAATATCGACTATAAAAGTATCGATATCGAAATATCGATATCGACAATATTCCCACCCTATGTGCAACGCAGCCAAATGTGCGGAGGTGAGCCACAGTTAGCTTCCTCCCGCTCCACACCTCTTGTGGCGTCTTCCACACCTTGGACTCCGCATCTTTTAGCGGCTTTGTCGGCATCAGGTTCATGATGTATGCCACTGTCCGTGCCGCCTCCTCCCAGTACTTTTGCGCGAGGCCGGCATCGCTCAACATAGACCGGACCATGTTGAGGATAGTGCGGTTTGCCCTCTCGGTGACGCCGTTCTGCTACGGAGAATGTGGCATAGTTTTCGGCCACACAATCCCCTTGCTCTTCATCCATGCGGAGTAGCCCTCGTACTCACCGACGTTGTCGCTTCAAAACGCCTTCACCTTTAACTCCGTTTGCCGCTCCACTGCTGCCACGAACTCCTCCATGCATGACAACACGTCACTCTTCTTCTTGATGTTGTAGAGGTACAGTTTGCGGCTGTGGTCGTCGATGAAGGTGACGAAGTAGCACGCCCCACCAATGGATGGCTCGAACAGTCCACACACATCTGTGTGTACCACCTCCAACTTCGCCAATGCACGTGTCCCTTTGCCATCAAACGGCTGCCGTGTCGCCTTGCCGACCACGCACGGCTCGGACACGGCATTCTTGGCTGCGTCAAGGCTCTTGATCTCAAGAGCCCGCACCACCTCTTTCTTTGCCATGTCCCTCACATTTGAGGGAGCGATGTGACACACGCGACGGTGCCACAGGTCCAGGCCTCCATCATCCTTCTTCACGAGGTGGGCGACGTCGGACCCCGCCCGGCTGCTGAGCAACTTCGCACGGAGTAGGTACAAGTCGTCCACTCGCTTTCCTCATGCGATCACCTCACCGTCCCCTCCTTCCGGATGATGGCCTCCTTCTTGTTGAAGAGCACCTCGAGCCCCTTGTCGGTAAGGCGGCTCACTGACAGCAGATTTGCCCCAAAGTTGGGCATGTGGAGCACGTCGTGAATTGTGCCCGTGACAGCCTCCCCGTCCACATCCACCGCGATGCGAACATTGCCTTCACCGGCAGCCAACTCTGTTTTGCTGTTGGCCACTGTCATGCACCGCTCAGAGGTGCCATAGGTGACAAATGCCGCCAGCTTGCATTGCGTGTGGTGGCCCGATCCGGATTCAATCACGGTCATTCCCGGATCAGTCAAGTCGGCGGACTGTTGTGCCATCAATGCGTGGTCGTCCTTCTTTCCAGCCTTCCCCGGCTGGTCCAACTTCCTGTTGGGGCAGTTGCATGCATAATGGCCTTCTTTGCCACAGACGTAGCACTCCCCCTTCTTTTCACCCTTCTTAGTGCCCTGCTTGGCACCCTTCCCCTTCTTGCCTCCCCCTCCACCTTGAGGACGGGCGGCATAGGCGGAACTTGATGTCTCCCCACACTCTCTCCCACCACGCCGCATCCATTCATTACGGACATACTCAGCCACCTTTGGGTACTTCAGCTCATCGGCGGACCAGCCGCCTACGACGGTGATCATGGGACTCCAACTGTCCGGCAAGGCCAGAAGGAGGATCATGGCTTGCAGCTGAGGGTCAACCTTCCACCCGGTGGCTACGCACTTGGCAGTAAGGGACTCGATCTGCTGCAGGATCTCCATGACGTCGTCGCCTTCGTTGGAACGGAGGGTGACGAGCCTCTTGAAGACGAAGAGCTGATTAGCAAGGTTGGTGGACTGGTAGATGGTGCAGAGTTTCTTCCAGGCCTCCGCAGCCTCCGTGCATCCTTGAATGTGTGAACGCTGCGTTGGAGCAAGAGCATACACCAACAAGGCAAGCGCCTTCTTGTTGCGCTTCTTGTACGTCTCCACTTCCTCCGGCGCCGCGGTATCCGGAGGGGCAGTTTCTTTACCGTTGACCAGTTCAAGCAGGCCCTTGTCATCGAGGAAGATCTCAAACTCCCACCTCCACAAGTGGAAGCCAATCCCGTCAAACTTCGAGACGGCGCCGATGCTCTCTTGCTCGGTTGGTGCCATGGCGCGTGGCGGTAGCATGGAAGTTGTGGAGCTAGGGTCCTTCTAGGCACATGGGCCCATAATCCTTTGTTGGCACTACTGGGTGTAGAGCCACCCTCAAGGATGCCTAGCTCTCACTGGTTCACGCTACAAAGGTTTGGGGCAGCCAATGGACACCTTTGGTGAAGAGTGTGGAGCACAAGGATCACGGGTATGAGTGGACAGAACACATCGCATTCAGGAGAACTGAATTGAAGTACGTTTTTGTTAGTTAGCACAGTGAGATTACATCAGATCCTTATAGCTTGTGATCTAAGATTTCCAACGCATCCAAGTACGCCCAAATCAGAGAAATAGATCCCCTGCTACGGCCGTCGAAGTAACCCTTGGTGGAGCAGCCCACCTTGCCTTGCACTCTAGGCAACAGGAGGCGCTTCGACGATGACCCGTCGGAGCGCCTTCCCTCGCCCAGAAGTCAAGAAAAAGTTCACCGTGGTCAAGGAATATCCTCTGGTTGCTTCCTTTATGGCCCTGGTGCATTTTGGGATCGTTGGAGTTGAACTCGGATCACCGGCGGTGGATTATTCCACCACCCATGGCGGGTACCAGATTCCACCCGCCAAACACCCGAACTTCAAGCCAGGCTAACTTTCTGAATACTCACTCAAATCGAGCGATTCAAAGCTCTATCTTGCATGGAATAATCCAAGAAATCCAGATCTAAAGTCAGATCAGGTGTTCAACCACTCCCAATTGGTCGAACCAGGGAACACAATCAACGACACTCATGGCAAGGGGCACACCATGTCAACACAAACATTAGGAACAAGCATCAGGAAGAAGCAACATACACAAGCATCAGGTACAAGCATCAGGAACAAGCATCAGGCACAAGCATGAGGCACAAGAACCGGGCACAAGTACAAGGCACAAACATCAAGCACAAGCATGAGACATACCCATCAGTCACACGCATCAGGAACAAGAATCTGGCACAAGCATCAGGCACAAGCATCAGGCACAAGCATGAGGCACAAACATCAGGCACACGCATCAGGCACAAGAATCAGGCACAAGCACCAGGAACTAGCATCAGGCACAAGCATCAGGCACAAGAATCAGGAACAAGCATCAGACACAAGCATAAGGCACAAGCATGAGGCACAAGCATCAGGAGCGGGCATCACGCATAGGCATCAGGCACAAGCATCAGGCACAAGCATCAGGCACAAGCATCAGGCACAAGCATAAGGCACAAACATCAGACAAAAGCATAATGCACAAGCATCAAGCACAATCATGAGGCACAAGCATCATCCACGGGCTTCAGGCATAGGCATCAGTCACAAGCATCAGGCACAAGCATCGGGCACAAGCATCAATCACAAGCATGAGGCACAAGCATCAAGCAAAAGCATCAGGCACAATTATGAGGCACAAGCATCAGG
The DNA here is from genome assembly GCA_023375785.1 of Penium margaritaceum. Classification (NCBI taxonomy): domain Eukaryota; kingdom Viridiplantae; phylum Streptophyta; class Zygnematophyceae; order Desmidiales; family Peniaceae; genus Penium; species Penium margaritaceum. Next base: position 12,789 of record SZWC01000425.1, read on the forward strand.
CACAAGCATCAGGCAAAAGCATAAGGCACAAGGATTAGGCAGAAGCATCAGGCACAAGCATCAGGCACAAGAATCAGGCACAAGCATCAGACACAAGCATCAGGCACAAGCATTAGGCACAAGCATCAGGGACAAGCATCAAGCAAGAGCATCACGTACAAGCACCAGGCACAAGCATCAGGCACAAGCATCAGGCACAACACCAGGCACAAGCATCAGGAACAAGCATCAGGCAGAAGTATCAGGCACAAGCATCAGGCACATTCATCAGCCAAAAGCATTAGGCACAAGCATCAGGCACAAGCATCAGGCATAAGCATCAGGCTTTACATCAGCCACAAGCATCAGGCACAAACATCAGGCACAAGCATCAGGCACACGCATCAGGCACAAGTATCCGGCACAAGCAACAGGCACAAGCACAAGGCACAAGCATCAGACACAAGAATAAAGCACAAGCATCAGGAACAAGCATTAGGCACAAGAATCAGGCACATGCATCAGGCACAAGCATAAGGGAAAGGCATCAGGCAGAAGCATCATACACAAGCATCAGGTACAAGCATCAGAAACAAGCATCAGGCACAAGCATGAGGCATGAGCATCGGGCACAAGTACCGGGCACAAGCATCAGGCACAAGCATGAGACATACCCATCAGTCACACGCATCAGGAACAAGGATCTGGCACAAACATGAGGCAGAAGCATCAGGCACAAGCATGAGGCACAAACATCAGGCACAAGCATCAGGCACAAGCATCAGGCACAAGCATCAGGAACTAGCATCAGACACAAGCATCAGGCACGCGAATCAGGCACAAGAATCAGACACAAGCATAAGGCACAAGCATCAGGCACAAGCATGAGGCACAAGCATCAGGAGCGGGCATCACGCAAAGGCATCAGGCACAAGCATCAGGCACAAGCATCGGACACGAGCATCAATCACAAGCATGAGGGACAAGCATCATGCACAAGCATCAGGCACAATTGTCAGGCACAAAAATCAGGCACAAGCATCAGGCACAAGCATAAGGCAGAAGCATCAGGCACAAGCATCAGGCACAAGCATCCGGCACAAGCATCAGCCACAAGCATCAAGCACGGGCACCAGGCATAAGCATCAGACACAAGCATCAGGCACAAGCATCGGGAACAAGAATCAATCACAAGCATGAGGCAAAAGCATCAAGCACAAGCATCAGGCACAATTATCATGCACAAGCATCAGGCACAGGCATCAGGCAAAAGCATCAGGTACAAGCATTAGGCAGAAGCAGAAGGCACAAGCATCGAGACTAGCATGAGACATACACATCAGGCACACGAATCAGGCACAAGCATCAGGCACAAGCCTCAGGCACAAGCATCAGGCACAAGCATCAGGCACAAGCATCAGGAACAAGCATAAGGCACAAGCATCAGGCACGAGCATCAGGAAAAAACATGAGACACAAGCGTAAGGGACAAGCATCAGGCAAAAGCACAAGGCACAAGCATCAGGCACAGGAATCAGGAATAGGCATCAGGCACAAGCATCAGGCACAAGCATCGGGCACACGCATCAAACACAAGCATGAAGCACAAGCATCAAGCACAAGCATCAGGCACAATTGTCAGGCACAAGCATCAGGTACAAGCATCAGGCACAAGCATCAGGCACAAGCATAATGCAGAAGCATCAGGCACAAGCATCAGGCACAAGCATCAGACACAAGCGTCAGGCACAAGAATTAGGCACAAGAATCAGGCACAAGCATCAGGCAAGAGCATCACGCACAAGCACCAGGCACATGCACCAGGCACATGCACCAGGCACAAGCTTCAGGCACAAGCATCAGGCACATTCATCAGCAAAAACATCAGGCACAAGCATTAGGCACAAGCATCAGGTACAAGCATCAGGCAAAATCATCAGCCACAAGCATCAGGCACAAGCATCAGGCACAAGCATCAGGCATAAGCATAAGGCACAAGCATCAGACACAAGCACAAGGCACAAGCACCAGACACAAGCATTAGGCACAAGCATCAGGCACAAGCATCAGGCACAAGCATCAGGAACAAGGATCAGGCACAAGCATCAGGCACAAACATAAGACACAAGCATGAGGCACAAGCATCGGGCACATGTACCGGGCACAAGCATCAGGCACAAGCATGAGACATACACATCCGTTTTAGCATCAGGGACAAGCATCTGGCACAAGCATCAGGCACAAGCATCAGGCACAAGCATCAGGCACAACCATTAGGCACAAGCATCAGGCACAAGCATTAGGCACAAGCATCAGGAACAAGCATCAAGGACAAGCATCAGGCACAAGAATCAGGCACAAGCATCAGACACAAGCATCAGGAGCGGGCATCAGGCATAGGCATCAGGCACAAGAATCAGGCACAAGCATCGGGCACGTGCATCAATCACAAGCATTAAGCACAAGCATCAAGCACAAGTATTAGGCACAATTGTCAGGCACAAGCATCAGGCACAAGCATCAGGCACAAGAATTAGGCAGAAGCGCCAGGAACAAGCATCAGGCACAAGCATAAGACACAAGCATCAGGCACAAGAATTAGGAACTAGCAGCAGACACAAGCATCAGGCAAGAGCATCAAGCACAAGCACCAGGCACAATCATAAGGCACAAGCACAAGGCACAAGCACCAGGCACAAGCATCAGGCACAAGCATCAGGCACAAGCAGCAGGCACAAGCATCAGGAACAAGCATCAGGAACAAGCATCAGGCACAATCATCAGACACAAGAATCAGGCACAAGCATCAGACACAAGCAGAAGGCACAAGCATCAGGCACAAGCATGAGGCACAAGCATGAGGCACAAGCATCAGGCACATTCATCAGCCAAAAGAATCCGGCACAAGAATCAGTTACATGCATCAGGCACAAGCATCAGGCACAAGCATCAGCCACAACAATCAGGCACAAGCATCAGGCACAACCATCAGGCACAAGCATCAGGCACACGCATCAGGCACAAGCATCAGGCACAAGCATCAGGCACAAGCATCAGGCACAAACATCAGGCACAAGCATCTAGCACAAGTATCGGGCAGAAGCATCGGGCGCAAGCATCGGGCACAAGCATCCGGCACAAGCATCAGGCACAAGCGTCAGGCACAAGCATCAGGCGCAAGAATCAGGCACGAGCGTCATGCACTAGCGTCAGGCACAAGCATCAGGCGCAAGAATCAGGCACGAGCGTCATGCACTAGCGTCAGGCACAAGCATCAGGCGCAAGAATCAGGCACGAGCGTCATGCACTAGCGTCAGGCACAAGCATCAGGCGCAAGAATCAGGCACGAGCGTCATGCACTAGCGTCAGGCACAAGCATCAGGCGCAAGAATCAGGCACGAGCGTCATGCACTAGCGTCAGGCACAAGCATCAGGCGCAAGAATCAGGCACGAGCGTCATGCACTAGCGTCAGGCACAAGCATCAGGCTCAAGCATCAGGCACAACCATGAAGCACACGCATCAGGCACAAGCATCAGACAAGTATCAGGCACAAGCATTAGGCACAAGCATCAGGCACAAGCATCAGGCACAAGCATCAGGCACAAGCATCAGGCACAAGCATCAGGCACAAGCATCAGGCAAAAGCATCAGGCACAAGCATCAAGCACAAGCATCAGGCACAGGCATCATGCACAAGCATCAGGCACAAGCATCAGGCACAAGCATCAGACACAAGCATCAGGCCCACACATCAGGCACACGCATCAGGCTCACTTATAAGGCACAAGCATCAGGCACAAGCATCAGGCACAACCATCATGCACAAGAATCAGGCACATGAATCTGGCACATGCACCAGGCACAAGCATCACGTACAATCATCAGGCACAAGCATAAGGCACAAGCATCAGGCACAAGCATCAGGCACAAGCATCAGGCACCAGCAACAGGCACAAGAATCAGGCGAAAGAATCAGGCACAAGGATCAGGCACAAGTATTGACACAAGCATCAGGCACACGCATCAGGCGAACAAATCAGGCACACACATGAGGCAAAAGCATCAGGCACAAGGATTAGGTACGAGCATCAGGCACAAGCATCATGCACAAGCATCAAGAACAAGGATCAGGAACAAGCATCAGGCACAAGCCTCAGGCATAGGCATCAGGCACAAGTACAGGCACAAGCATCAGGAACAAGCATCAGGCACAAGCATCAGGGACGAGAATCAGGCACAAGAATCAGGCACAAGAACACGCACAAGCATCAGGCACAAGCATCTGGAACAAGCATCAGGCACAAGCATCAGGCACAAGTACAGGCACAAGCATCAGGCACAAGAGACATGCACAAGCATCAGGCACAAGCATCAGGCAAAAGCATCAGGTACAAGCATCAAGCACAAGCAGCAGGCACCAGCATCATGCACAAGCATCAGCACAAGCATCAGGAACAAGCATCAGGCAAACGCATAAGGCACACGCATCAGGCACACACATCAGGCACAGGCATCAGGCACAAGCATCAGGCACAACCCTCAGGCAAAAGCATCAGGCACAAGCATCAGGAACAAGAATCAGGCACAAGCATCAGGCAAAAGCATCAGGCACATAAGCATCAGGCACAAGCATCAGGCACAAGCATCAGGCACAAGCATCACGCAGAAGCATCAGGCACGGGCTTGAGGAACAAGCATCAGGAACAAGCAAAAAGCACAAGCATTAGGCAAAAGCATCAGGGACAAGCATCAGAAACACGCACCAGGCACACGCATCAGGCACACGCATCAGGGACAAGCATCAGGCACAAGGACCAGGCACACGCATCAGGCACACGCATCAGGGAAAAGCATCAGGCACAAGCATCAGGCACAAGCATCCGGCACAAGCATGAGGAACAAACATAAGGCATAAGCATCAGGCACAACCATGAGACACAAGCATCGGGCCCAAGCATAGGGCACAAGCATCGGGCACAATCATTGGGCACAAGCATGGGGCACATGCATGGGGAAGAAGTATCGGGCACGAGTGTCGGGCACAAGCATCCGGCACAAGCATCGGGCACAAGCATCAGTCACAAGCATCGTGCATAAGCATCAGAGACAAGCAACAGGCACAAGCATCGGGCACAATCATCGGGTACAAGCATCGGGAACAGGCATCGGACACAAGCATCAGGCACAAGAATCAGGCACCAGCATCAGGTACAAGCATGAGGCACAAGCATCAGGCACAAGCATCAGGCACAAGCATCAGGCACAAGCATTTCGCACAAGCATCAGGCACAAGTATCAGGCACAAGCATCAGGAACAAGCATCGGGCACAAGCATCATGCACAAGAACCAGGCACACGCATCAGGCACAGGCATCAGGCAGTCACAGGCATCATGCACAAGCATTAGAAACAAGCATCAGGCACAAGCATAAGGCACAGGCATTAGGCACACGCATCAGGCTCAGCATCAGGCACAAGTATCAGGCCCAAGCATCGAGCAGAATCATAAGGCACAAGCATCAGGCACAAGCATCAGGCACAAGCATCAGGCGCAAGCATGAGGCACAAGCATCAGGAACGAGCATCAGTCACAAGCATCAGGCACAAGCATCAGGCCCAAGCATCAGGCACAAGTATCAGACAAAAAAAGAATCAGGAACAAGCACATGGCACAAGAATCAGGCACAACCATCACGCACAAGCATCACGCACAAGCATCAAGCACAAGCATCAGGCACAACCACCAGTAACAAGCATAAGCGTCAGGCACAAGCATCAGGCACAAGCATCAGTCACAAGCATCAGGCACAAGCATCAGGCACAAGCATCAGGCACAAGCATCACGCGCAAGCATCAGGCACAAGCATCAGGCACAAGAATCAGGCACAAGCATAAGGCACAAGCATCAGTCACAAGCATCAGGCACAAGCATCACGCACCATCATCAGGCACAAGCATCGGGCACAGGAATCAGGCACAAGGATCAGGCACAAGCATTGACACATGCATCAGTCTCACGCATCAGGCACACGCATCAGACACACACATCAGGCACAAGCATCAGGCACAGCCATTAGGCATAAGCATCAGGCACAAGCATCATGCACAAGCAACAGGCAGAAGCATAAGGCTTTAGCATCAGGCACAAGAATCAGGCACAAAAATCAGGCACAAGCATCAGGCACAAGATCAGGCACAAGCATCACGCACAAGCATCAGGCACAAGCATCAGGCACAAGCTTCAGGCACAAGCATCAGGCACAATGATGAGGAACAAGCATGAGGCACAAGCATCAGGAACAAGCATCAGGCCCAACCATCAGGCACAAGCATCAGGCACAAGCATCAGGCAGTCGCATCAGGCAGTCGCATCAGGCAAAAGCATCAGGCACAAGCATCAGGCACAAGCATTAGGCACAAGCATCAGGCACAAGCATCAGGCAGTCGCATCAGGCAGTCGCATCAGGCAAAAGCATCAGGCACAAGCATCAGGCACAAGCATCAGGCACAAGCATTAGGTACAAGCATCAGGCACAAGCATCAGGCACAAGCATCAGGTACAAGCATCAGGCACAAGGATGAAGCACATGCATCAGGCACAGGCATCAGGCACAAGCATCAGGCAGAAGCATCAGGCACAAGCATCAGGCACAAGCATCAGGCACACACATCAGGCAAACACATCAGGCACAAGCATCAGGCAGAAGCATCAGGCACAACCATCAGGCACAAGCATCAGGCACAAGCATCATGCACAAGCATCAGGCACAAGAATCAGGCACATGCATCAGGCACAAGCATCACGTACAATCATCAGGCACAAGCATAAGGCACAAGCATCAGGCACAAGCATCATGCACAAGCATCAGGCACAAGAATCAGGCACATGCATCAGGCACAAGCATCACGTACAATCATCAGGCACAAGCATAAGGCACAAGCATCAGGCACAAGCATCAGGCACAAGGATCAGGCACCAGCATCAGGCACAAGCATCAGGCACAAGAATCAGGCACAAGGATCAGGAACAAGTATTGACACAAGCATCAGGCATACGCATCAGGCGAACACATCAGGCACACACATCAGGCAAAAGCATCAGGCACAAGCATTAGGTACAAGGATCAGGCACAAGCATCATGCAAAAGCATCAGGAACAAGAATCAGGCACAACCATAAGGCACAGGAATCAGGCACAAGTAGCAGGCACACACATCAGTCACAAGAATCAGGAACAAGAATCAGGCACCATCATCAGGCACAAGCATCGGGCACAGGAATCAGGCACAAGGATCAGGCACAAGCATCGGGCACAGGAATCAGGCACAAGTAGCAGGCACACACATCAGTCACAAGAATCAGGAACAAGAATCAGGCACCATCATCAGGCACAAGCATCGGGCACAGGAATCAGGCACAAGGATCAGGCACAAGCATCGACGTATGCATCAGTCTCACGCATCAGGCACACACATCAAGCACACACATCAGGCACAAGCATCAGGCACAGCCATTAGGCCCAAGCATCAGGCACAAGCATCATGCACAAGCAACAGGAAAAAGCATCATGCATAAGCATCAGGCACAAGCCTCAGGCACAAGCATCAGGCACAAGTATCAGGCAGAAGCATCAGGCATAAGCATCAGGCACAAGAATCAGGCACAAGAATCAGGCACAAGCATCAGGCACAAGATCAGGCACAAGCGTCATGCACAAGCATCAGGCACAAGGATCAGGCACAAGCATCAGGAACAAGCATCAGGCAAAATTATGAGGAACAAGCATGAGGCACAAGCATCAGGCACAAGCATCAGGCCCAAGCTTCAGGCACAAGCATCAGGCACAAGCATCAGGCACAAGCATCAGGCAGTCGCATCAGGCAAAAGCATCAGGCACAAGCATCAGGCACAAGCATCAGGCACAAGCATTAGTCACAAGAATCAGGAATAAGCATCAGGCACAAGCATCAGGTACAAGCATCAGGCATAAGGATCAAGCACATGCATCAGGCACAGGCATCAGGCGCAAGCATCAGGCACAAGCATCAGGCACAAGCATCAGGCACAAGCATCAGGCACAAGCATCAGGCACACACATCAGGCACACGCTTCAGGCACAAGCATCAGGCACAAGCATCAGGCACATGCATCAGGCAACAGCATCAGGCACACACATCAGGGACAAGCATCAGGCACAAGCATCAGGCACAAGTATCAGGCACAAGCATCAGGAACAAGCATCAGGCACAAGCATCAGGCACAAGAATCAGGCACACGCATCAGGCACAAGATCACGCAAAAGCATCAGGCACAAGCATCTGGAACATGCATCAGGCACAAGCATCAGGCACAAGCATCGGGCACAAGCATCGGGCAAAAGCATCAGGCACAAGCATCTGGAAAAGTACTCAGGCACAAGCATCTGGCACAAGCATCAGGCACAAGCGTCAGGCACAATCATCACGCACAAGCATCAAGCACAAGGATCAGGCACAAACATTAGGCACAAGCATCAGGCACAAGCATCAGGCACAAGCAACAAGAACAAGCAGCAGGCACCAGCATCAGGCACAAGCATCAGCACAAGCATCAGGCACAAGCATCAGGCACACGGATTAGGCACAAGCATCAGGCACACACATCAGGCTTAAGCGCCGGGCACAAGCATCAGGCACAACCCTCAGGCAAAAGCATCAGGCACAAGCATCAGGAACAAGCATCAGGCGCAAGCATCAGGCACACCAATCAGGCACAAGCATCAGGCACAAGCATCAAGCACAAGCATCAGGCACAAGCACCAGGCACAAGCATCAGGCAAGGGCATCGGGCACAAGCATCAGGAACAAGCATCAGGCACAAGCATCAGGCACAAGCATCAAGCACAAGCATCAGGCACAAGCACCAGGCACAAGCATCAGGCAAGGGCATCGGGCACAAGCATCAGGAACAAGCATCAAGCACAAGCATTAGGTAAAAACATGAGGGACAAGCATCAGAAACACACATCAGGCAAACGCATCAGGCAAAAACATCAGGAACAAGCATCAGGCACTCGCATCAGGGACAAGCATCAGGCACAAGCATCAGAAACACACATCAGGCAAACGCATCAGGCAAAAACATCAGGAACAAGCATCAGGCACTCGCATCAGGGACAAGCATCAGGCACAAGCATCAGGCACAAGCATCAGGCACAAGCATCAGGCAAAACCATCAGACACAAGCATAGGGCACAAGCATCGGGCACAAGCATCGGGCACAATCATCGGGCACAAGCATCGGGCACAATCATCGGGCACAAGCATGGGGCACTAGCATGGAGAAGACGTATCCGGCACGAGTGTCGGGCACAAGCATCCGGCACAAGCATCGGGCAAAAGCATCAGGCACAAGCATCAGGCACAAGCATCCGGCACAAGCATCATGCACTAGCATCAGGCACAAGAATTTGGCACAAGCATCAGGCACAAGCATCAG
>SZWC01000425.1:22381-36836 GCA_023375785.1 Penium margaritaceum
ATCAGGCACAAGCATCAGGCACAAGAATCAGGCACAAGCATCAGGCACAAGCATCAGGCACAAGCATCAAGCACAAACATCAGGCACAAGCATAAGGCACAAGCATCAGGCACAAGAATCGGGCACAATCATCAAGCACGAGCATGAAGCAACAGTATCAGATAGAAGCATCAGGCACGAGCATCAGACACAAGCATCAGGCACAAGCATCGACACAAGCATCAGGCACACGCATCAGGCAGTCACATCAGGCTAAAGCATGAGGCACAAGCATCAGGCACGAGCATCAGACACAAGCATCAGGCACAAGCATCGACACAAGCATCAGGCACACGCATCAGGCAGTCACATCAGGCTAAAGCATGAGGCACAAGCATCAGACAAGCATCAGGCACAAGCATTTGGCACAAGCATCAAGCACAAGCATCAGGCACAAGCATGAGGGACAATCATCAGGCACAAGCATCAGCCACAAGCATCAGGCACAAGAATCAGGCACAAGCATCAGGCACAAGCATCAAGCACAAGCATCAGGCACAGGCATCAGGCACAAGCATCAGGCAAAAGCATCAGGCACAAGCATCACGCACAAGCATCAGACACAAGCATCAGGCACACACATCAGACACACGCATCAGGCAAACTTATTTGGCACAAGCATCAGGCACAAGCATCAGGCACAAGCATCAGGCACAAGCATCATGCACAAGCATCAGGCACAAGAATCTGGCACATGCACCAGGCACAAGCATCACGTACAATCATCAGGCACAAGCATAAGGGACAAGCATCAGGCACAAGCATCAGGCACAAGCATCAGGCACCAGCATCAGGCACAAGCATCAGGCGAAAGAATCAGGCACAAGGATCGGGCACAAGTATTGACACAAGCATCAGGCACACGCATCAGGAGAACACATCAGGCACACACATCAGGCAAAAGAATCAGGCACAAGCATTAGGTACAAGCATCAGGCACAAGTATCAGGCACAAGCCTCAGGCACAGGCTTCAGGCACAAGTACAAGGCACAAACATCATGAACAAGCATCAGGCACAAGCATCAAGCACAAGAATCAGGCACAAGGATCAGGCACATCATCACGCACAAACATCAGGCACAAGCATCTGGAACATGCATCAGGCACAAGCATCAGGCACAAGCATCAGGCACACCCATCACGCAAAAGCATCAGGCACAAGCATCTGGAAAAATCATCAGGCACAAGCATCTGGCACAAGCATCAGGCACAAGCATCAGGTACAATCATCAGGCACAAGCATCAAGCACAAGAATCAGGCACAAACATCAGGAACAAACATCAGGCACAAGCATCAGGCACAAGTATCAGGCGCAAGCATCAGGCACAGGCGACATGCACAAGAATCACGCACAAGCATCAGACACACGCATCAGGTACAAGCATCAAGCACAAGCAGGAGGCACCAGCATCAGGCACAAGCATCAGCACAAGCATCAGGCACAAACATCAGGCACACACATAAGGCACATGCATCAGGCACACACATCAGGCACAAGCATCAGGAAAAACCCTCAGGCAAAAGCATCAGGCACAAGCATCAGGAACAAGCATCAGGCACAAGCATCAGGCAAAAGCATCAGGCACACAAGCATCAGGCACAAGCATCAGGCACAAGCATAAAGCACAAGCATCAGACACAAGCATCAGGCACAAGCAACAGTCTCAAGCATCAGGCACCAGCATCGGGCACAAGCATCAGGCACGGGAATCAGGCACAAGCATCAGGAACAAGCATCAAGCACAAGAATTAGGCAAAAGCATCAGGGACAAGCATCAGAAACACGCACCAGGCACACGCATCAGGCACACGCATCAGGGACAAGCATCAGGCACAAGCATCAGGCACAAGCATCAGGAGCAAGTATCAGGCATAAGCATCAGGCACAACCATCAGACACAAGCATCGGGCACGAGCATCGGGCACAATCAATGGGCACAAGAATGGGGCACAAGCATGGGGAAGAAGTATCGGGCACGAGTGTCGGGCACAAGCATCAGGAGCAAGTATCAGGCATAAGCATCAGGCACAACCATCAGACACAAGCATCGGGCACGAGCATCGGGCACAATCAATGGGCACAAGAATGGGGCACAAGCATGGGGAAGAAGTATCGGGCACAAGTGTCGGGAACAAGCATCGGGCACAAGCATCAGGCACTAGCATCAGGCATAAGCATCAGGCACAAGCATCCGGCACAAGCATCGGGCACAAGCATCAGTCACAAGCATCGGGCATAAGCATCAGAGACGATTATTAGGCACAAGCATCGGGCACAATGATCCGGCACAAGCATCAGGCACAAGCATCAGGTACAAGCATCAGGCATAAGCATCAAGCACAAGCATCAGGCACAGACATCAGGTACAAGCACCAAGCACAAGAATCAGGCGCAAGCATCAGGCACAAGCATCAGGCACTAGCATCAGGCATAAGCATCAGGCACAAGCATCCGGCACAAGCATCGGGCACAAGCATCAGTCACACGCATCGGGCATAAGCATCAGAGACGATTATTAGGCACAAGCATCGGGCACAATGATCCGGCACAAGCATCAGGCACAAGCATCAGGTACAAGCATCAGGCATAAGCATCAAGCACAAGCATCAGGCACAGACATCAGGTACAAGCACCAAGCACAAGAATCAGGCGCAAGCATCAGGCACAAGCATCAGGCACTAGCATCAGGCATAAGCATCAGGCACAAGCATCCGGCACAAGCATCGGGCACAAGCATCAGTCACACGCATCGGGCATAAGCATCAGAGACGATTATTAGGCACAAGCATCGGGCACAATGATCCGGCACAAGCATCAGGCACAAGCATCAGGTAGTCGCATCAGGCAAAAGCATCAGGCACAAGCATCAGGCACAAGCATCAGGCACAAGCATTAGGCACAAGCATCAGGCACAAGCATCAGGCACAAGCATCAGGTACAAGCATCAGGTATAAGCATCAAGCACATGCATCAGGCACAGACATCAGGTACAAGCACCAAGCACAAGAATCAGGCGCAAGCATCAGGCCCAAGCATCAGGCACAAGCATGAGGCACACAAATCAGGCACACGCATCAGGCACACGCATCAGGCACAAGCATCAGGCACAACCATCAGGCACAACCATCAGGCACAACCATCAGGCACAAGCATCATGCACAAACATCAGGAACAAGAAACATGCACATGCATCAGGCACAAGCATCACGTACAATCATCAGGCACAAGCATAAGGCACAAGCATCAGGCACAAGCATCAGGCACAAGCATCAGGCACCAGCATCAGGCACAAGCATCAGGCACAAGAATCTGGCACAAGGATCAGGCACAAGTATTGACACAAGCATCAGGCATACGCATCAGGGGAAAACATCAGGCACACACATAAGGCAGAAGAATCAGGCACAAGCATTAGGTACAAGCATCAGGCACAATCATCATGCAAAAGCATCAGGAACAAGAATCAGGCACAAGCATCAGGCACAAGCCTCAGGCGCAGGCATCAGGCACAAGTATCAGGCACAAGCATCAGGAACAAGCATCAGGCACAAGCATCAGGCACAAGAATCAGGCACACGCATCAGGCACAAGATCACGCAAAAGCATCAGGCACAAGCATCTGGAACATGCATCAGGCACAAGCGTCAGGCACAAGCATCAGGCACAAGCATCGGGCAAAAGCATCACGCACAAGCATCTGGAAAGGTGATCAGGCACAAGTATCTGGCACAAGCATCAGGCACAAGCATCAGGAACAATCATCAGGCACACGCATCAAGCACAAGAATCAGGCACAAACATCAGGCACAAGCATCAGGCATAAGCATCAGGCACAAGCATCAGGCACGAGCATCAGGCACAATTATCAGGCACAAGCATCAAGAACAAGCAGCAGGCACCAGCATCAGGCACAAGCATCAGCACAAGCATCAGGCACAAGCATCAGGGACACGCATTAGGCACACGCATCAGGCACACACATCAGGCACAAGCATCGGGCACAAATATCAGGAACAACCCTCAGGCAAAAGCATCAGGAACAAGCATCAGGAACTAGCATCAGACGCAAGCATCAGGTACAACCAGCAGGCACACAAACATCAGGCACAAGCATCAGGCACAAGCATCAGGCACAAGGATCAGGCACAAGCATCAAGCACAAGCATCAGGCACAAATATCAGGCAGACGCATCAGGCACAAGCATCAGGCACAAGCATCAGGCATATGCATCAGGCACAAGCATCAGGCAAGGGCATCAGGCACAAGCATCAGGAAAAAAAGCATCAAGCACAAGCATTAGGCAAAATCATCAGGGACAAGCATCAGAAACACACATCAGGCAAACGCATCAGGCAAAAACATCAGGGACAAGCATCAGGCACAAGCATCAGGCACACGCATCAGGGACAAGAATCAGGCACAAGCATCAGGCACAAGCATCAGGCACAAGCATGAGGCACAAGCATGAGGCACAACCATCAGACACAAGCATAATGCATAAGCATCGGGCACACGCATCGGGCACAGTCATCGGGCACAAGCATGGGGCATAAGCATGGGGAAGAAGTATCGGGCACGAATGTCGGGCACAAGCATCGGGCACAAGCATCGGGCACAAGCATCAGGCACAAGAATCAGGCACAAGCATCCGGCACAAGCATCGGGCACAAGCATCGGTCACAAGCATCGGGCATAAGTATCGGAAACGAGCATGAGGCACAAGCATCGGGCACAGTCATCGGGTACAAGCATCGGGCACAGGCATCAGGCACAGGTATCAGGAATGAGCATCAGGCACAAGCATGAGGCACAACCATCAGGCACAAAAAACATGCTTATGCATCAGGCACAAGCATCAGGCACAAGAATCAGGCACAAGCATCAGGCACAAGAATTTGGCACAAGCATCAGGCACAAGCATCAGGCACAAGCATCAGGCACAAGCATCAGGCACAAGCATGAGGCACAAGCATGAGGCACAAGCATCAGGCACAGGCATCAAGCACAAGCAGCAGGCACCAGCATCAGGCACAAGAATGAGCACAAGCTTCAGGCACAAGAATCAGGCACAAGCATCAGGCACAACCCTCAGGCAAAAGCATCAGGCACAAGCATCAGGCACACAAGCATCAGGCACAAGCATCAGGCACAAGCATCATTGACATGCATCAGGCACAAGCATCAGGCACAAGCATCAGGCACAAGCATAAGGCACAAGCATCAGGCACGGGCATCAGGCACAGCAATCAGGAACAAGCATCAAGCACAAGAATTAAGCAAAAGCATCAGGGATAAGCATCAGAAACACGCATCAGGCACAGGCATCAGGCGCACGCATCAGGGAAGAGTATCAGGCACAAGCATCAGGCACAAGCATCAGGCACAAGAATCATGCACGAGCATCAGGCACAAGCATCAGGCACAATCATGAGGTACAAGCATGAGGCACACGCATGAGGTACAAGCATCAGGCAAAAGTACCACTCCAAAGTATCAGGAACAAGAATCAGGCTCAAGCATCAGGCACAAGCATCAGGCACAAGAATTTGGCACAAGCATCAGGAACAAGCATCAGGCACAACCATCAGACACAAGCATCGGACACATGCATTGGGCACAAGCATCGGGCACAATCATCGGGTACAAGCATTGAGCACAAGCATGGGGCACAAGCATCAGGGACAAGCATCGTGCACAAGCAGCGGGCCCAAGCAGCAGGCACAAGCATCAGGCACAAGCATCCGGCACAAGCATCAGGCACATGCATCCGGCACAAGTAGCAGGCAAAAGCATTGGTCACAAGCATCGGGCATAAGCATCGGAGACGAGCATCAGGCACAAGCATCAGGCACAATCATCGGGCACAAGCATCGGGCACAGGCATCGGGCACAAGCATCAGGCACAAGCATCAGGCTCAAGCATCAGGCACAAGCATGAGGTACAACCATCAGGCACAAGCATCAGGTACAAACAACAGGTACAAGAATCAGGCACAAGCATCAGGCACAAGAATTAGACACAAGCATCAGGCACAAGCATCAGGCACAAGCATCAGGCACACGGATCAGGCACAGGCATTAGGGAGTCACAGTTATCAGGCACACGCATTAGGCACAAGCATCAGGGACAAGCATCAGGCACAGGCATCAGGCACACACACCAGGCACACGCATCAGGCACAAGCATCAGGCACAAGCATCAGGCGCATGCAAGAGGCACAAGCATCAGGCACAAGCATCAGGCACACGAATCAGGCACAAGCATCGGCCCAAGCATCAGGCACAAGTATCAGACCCAAAACGAATCAGGCACAAGCACACGGCACAAGAATCAGGCACAAGCATTACGCACAAGCATCACGCACAAGCATCAAGCACAAGAATCAGGTACAAGCATCAGGCATAAGCATCAGGAACAAGCATCAGGCACAAGAATCAGGCACAAGCATCAGGCGCAAGCATCAGGCACAAGCATCATGCACAAGCATGAGGCACTACCATCAGGCACAAGAATAAGGCACAAGCATCAGGCACAAGCATCACGCACCACCATCTGGCACAAGCATCAGGCACAGGAATCAGGCACAAGGATCAGGCACAAGCATTGACACATGCATCAGGCACATGCTTCAGGCACACAAATCAGGCACACACATCATGCACAAGCATCAGGCACAAGCATCAGGCACAAGCACCAGGCACAAGTTTCAGGCACAAGCATAAGGCACAAACATCGGGCACAAGCATCAGGCACCAGAATCAGGCACAAGAATCAGGCACAACATCAGGCAGAAGCATCAGGCACAAGCATCAGGCACAAGAATCAGGCACAAGCATCATGCACAAGCATCAGGCAGAAGCATCAGGCACAACCATCAGGAATACGCGTCAGGCACAAGCATCAGGCACAATAATCAGGCACAAGCATGAAGCACAAGCATCAGGCACAAGCATCAGGCACAAGCATCAGGCACAAGCATCAGGCACAAGCATCAGGCACAAGCATCTGGAAAAATCATCAGGAACGAGCATCTGGAACATGCATCAGGCACAAGCATCAGGCACAAGAATCAGGCACAAGCATCAGGCACAAGCATCAGGCACAAGCATCAAGCACAAGCATGAGCCACCAGCATCAGGCACAAACATCAGGCACGAGCATCAGAAACAAGCATCAGGCACAAGCATCGACACAAGCATCAGACACATGCATCAGGCACACGCATCAGGCACACACATCAGGCACACAGATCAGGCACAAGCAACAGGCACAAGAATCGGGCACAAGCATAAGGCACAAGCATCTAGCACAATCATCAGGCACAAGCATCAGGCGCAAGCATGAGGCACAAGCATGAGGCACAAGCATCAGGCACAAAAATCAGGCACATGCATCAGGCCCAAGCATCAGGTACATGTATCAGACCCGAAAAGAATAAGGCACAAGCACACGGCACAAGTATCAGGCACAAGCATCACACACAAGCATCACGCACAAGCATCAAGCACAAGCATCAGGCACGAGCATCAGGCACAAGAACCAGGCACAAGCATAACGCAGAAGCATCAGGCACAAGCATCAGGCACAAGCATTAGGCACAAGTATCAGGCACAAGCATCACACACAAGCATCACGCACAAGCATCAAGCACAAGCATCAGGCACGAGCATCAGGCACAAGAACCAGGCACAAGCATAACGCAGAAGCATCAGGCACAAGCATCAGGCACAAGCATCAGGCACAAGCGTCAGGCACAAGCATCAGGCACCCGCATAAGGCACAAGCATCAGGCACCAGCATCAGGCGCAAGCATCAGGCACAAGCATCATGCACAAGCATCAGGAACAAGCATCAGGCACCAGAATAAGGCACAAGCATCAGGCACAAGCATCAGGCACAAGTATCAGGCACCACCATCAGGCACAGGCATCAGGCACAAGAATCAGGCACAAGGATCAGGCACAAGCATCGACACGTACATCAGGCACACGCTTCAGGCACACGCATCAGGCACACACATCAGGCACAGGCATCAGGCACAGGCATTAGGAACAAGCATCAGGCACAAGCATCATGCACAAGCATCAGGAACAAGCATCAGGCACAAGCCTCAGGCACAAGCATTAGGCACAAGTATCAGGCACAAGAACTAGGGACAAGCATCAAGCACAAGCATCAGGCACAAGAATCAGGCACAAGCAGCAGGCACAAGATAAGGCACAAGCATCAGGCACAAGCATCAGGCACAAGCATCAGGCACAAACATCATGCACAAGCATCAGGCAGAAGCATCAGGCACAAGCATCAGACACAAGCATGAGGCACAAGCATCAGGCACAAGAATCAGGCACAAGCATCAGGCACAAGCATCACGCACAAGCATCAGGCACAAGCATCAGGCACAAGCATCAGGCACAAGATTCAAACACAAGCATCAGGCACAAGCATCTGGAAAAAGCATCAGCCACAAGCATCAGGCACAAGAATCAGGCACAAGAATCCGGGACAAGCATCAAGCACAAGCATGAGGCACCAGTATCAGGTACAAGCATCAGGCACGAGCATCAGACACAAGCATCAGGTGCAAGCATCGACAAAAGCATCAGGCACACGCATCAGGCACACGCATCAGGCACACGCATCAGGTACACACATCGGGCACAAGAATCAGGCACAAGCATCAGGCACAAGCATCGGGCACAAGAATCAGGCACAAGCATCAGGAACAAGCATCAGGCACAAGCATCAGGCACAAGCATCAAGCACAAGCATCAGGCACAAGCCTCAGGCACAAGCATCAGGTACAAGTATCAGGCACAAGCATCAGGCAAAAGCATCAGGCACAAGCATCAGGCACAAGAATCAGGCACAAGCATCAGGCACAAGATCAGGCACAAGCATCAGGAAAAGACACTAGGCACAAGCATCAGGCACAAGCATCAGGCAAAAGCATCAGGCACAAGCATCAGGCACAAGAATCAGGCACAAGCATCAGGCACAAGATCAGGCACAAGCATCAGGAAAAGACACTAGGCACAAGCATCAGGCACAAGCAACATGCACAGGCATCAAGAAGAAGCATCAGGCACAAGCATCAGGAACAAGCATCAGGCACAAGCATCATGCACAAGCATCAGGAACAAGCATCAGGCACAAGCTACAAGCACAAGAATCAGGCACAAGCATCAGCCACAAGCATCAGGCACAAGCATCAGGCACAAGCATCAGGCACAAGTATCGGGCACAAGCATCAGGCACAAGCATCTGGAACAAGAATCAGGCACAAGCATCAGGCCCAAGAATCAGGCACAAGTATCAAACCGAAAACGAATCAGGCACAAGCGCATGGCACAAGAATCAGGCACAAGCATTACGCACAAGCATCACGCACAAGCATCAAGCACTGGCATCAGGCACTAGCATCAGGCACAAGCACCAGGCACAAGCATAAGGCAGAAGCATCAGGCACAAGCATCAGGCACAAGCATCGACACATGCATCAGGCACACGCTTCAGGCACACGCATCAGGGGCACACATCAGGCACATGCATCAGGCATAGGCAGTAGGCACAAGCACCAGGCACAAGCATCATGCACAAGCATCAGGCACAAGCATCGACACATGCATCAGGCACACGCTTCAGGCACACGCATCAGGGGCACACATCAGGCACATGCATCAGGCATAGGCAGTAGGCACAAGCACCAGGCACAAGCATCATGCACAAGCATAAGGAACCAGCATCACGCACAAGAATCAGGCACAACATCAGGCAGAAGCATCAGGCACAAGCATCATGCACAAGCATCAGGCACAAGAATCAGGCACAAGCATCATGCACAAGCATAAGGAACCAGCATCACGCACAAGAATCAGGCACAACATCAGGCAGAAGCATCAGGCACAAGCATCATGCACAAGCATCAGGCACAAGAATCAGGCACAAGCATCATGCACAAGCATCATGCACAAGCATCAGGCAGAAGCATCAGGCACAAGCATCTGAAAAAAGCATCAGGCACGAGCATCTGGAACATGCATCAGGCACAACCATGAGGCACAAGAATCAGGCACAAGCATCAGGCACAAGCATCAGGCACAAGCATCAAGCACAAGCATGACGCACCAGCATCAGGCACAAGCATCAGGCACAAGCATCAGGAACAAGCATCAGGCACACGAATCAGGCATACACATCAGGCATATGCATCAGGCACAGGCAGTAGGAACAAGCAACAGGCACAAGCATCATGCACAAGCATCAGGAACCAGCATCAGGCACAAGCATCAGGCACAAGCCTCAGGCACAAGCATCAGGCACAAGTATCAGGCACCAGCATAAGGCACAAACATCGGGCACAAGCATCAGGCACAGGAATCAGGCACAAGAATCAGGCACAACATCATGCAGAATCATCAGGCACAAGCATCAGGCACAAGAATCAGGCACAAGCATCATGCACAAGCATCAGGCACAAGCATCAGGCACAAGCATCAGGAATAAGCGTCAGGCACAAGCATCAGGCACAATAATCACGCACAAGCATGAGGCACAAGCATCAGGCACAAGCATCAGGCACAAGCATCAGGCACAAGCATCAGGCACAAGCATCAGGCACAAGCATCAGGCACAAGCGTCAGGCACAAGCATCAGGCACAATAATCACGCACAAGCATGAGGCACAAGCATCAGGCACAAGCATCAGGCACAAGCATCAGGCACAAGCATCAGGCACAAGCATCAGGCACAAGCATCAGGCACAAGCATCTGGAAAAATCATCAGGATCGAGCATCTGGAACATGCATCAGGCACAAGCATCAGGCACAAGAATCAGGCAAAAGCATCAGACACAAGCATCAGGCACAAGCATCCAGCACAAGCATGAGGCACCAGCATCAGGCACAAGCATCAGGCACAAGCATCGACACAAGCATCAGACACATGCATCAGGCACACGCATCAGGCACACACATCAGGCACACAGATCAGGCACAAGAATCAGGCACAAGCATCAGGCACAAGAATCGGGCACAAGAATAAGGGACAAGCATCTAGCACAGTCATCAGGCACAAGCATCAGGCGCAAGCATGAGGCACAAGCATGAGGCACAAGCATCAGGCACAAGAATCAGGCACATGCATCAGGCCCAAGCATCAGGCACATGTATCAGACCCGAAAAGATTTAGGCACAAGCACACGGCACAAGAATCAGGCACTAGCATCACACACAAGCATCACGCACAAGCATCAAGCACAAGCATCAGGCACAAGCATCAGGCACAAGAACCAGGCACAAGCATAACGCAGAAGCATCAGGCACAAGCATCAGGCACAAGCATCAGGTACAAGCATCAGGCACAAGCATCAGGCACACGCATTCAGGCACAAGATCAGGCACCAGCATCAGGCACAAGCATCAGGCACAAGCATCAGGAACAGGCATCAGGCACAAGCCTCAGGCACAAGCATCAGGCACATGTATCAGGCACAAGAACTAGGGACAAGCATCAGGCACAAGCATCAGGCACAAGAATCATGCACAAGGATCACGCACAAGCATCGACACGTATATCAGGCACACGCTTCAGGCACACGCATCAGGCACACACATCAGGCACAAGCATCAGGCACAGGCATTAGGAACAAGCATCAGGCACAAGCATCATGCACAAGCATCAGGAACAGGCATCAGGCACAAGCCTCAGGCACAAGCATCAGGCACATGTATCAGGCACAAGAACTAGGGACAAGCATCAAGCACAAGCATCAGGCACAAGAATCAGGCACAAGCAGCAGGCACAAGAATCAGGCACAAGCATCATGCACAAGCATCAGGCACAAACATCATGCACAAGCATCAGGCAGAAGCATCAGGCACAAGCATCAGGCACAAGCATCAAGCACAAGCATCAAGCACAAGCATCAGGCACAAGCCTCAGGCACAAGCATCAGGCACAAGTATCAGGCACAAGCATCAGGCAAAAGCATCAGGTACAAGGATCAGGCACAAGAATCAGGCACAAGCATCAGGCACAAGATCAGGCACAAGCATCAGGAAAAAACACTAGGCACAAGAATCAGGCACAAGCAACATGCACAGGCATCAAGAAGAAGCATCAGGCACAAGCATCAGGAACAAGCATCAGGCACAAGCTACAAGCACAAGAATCAGGCACAAGCATCAGCCACAAGCATCAGGCACAAGCATCAGGCACAAGCATCAGGCACAAGTATCGGGCACAAGCATCAGGCACAAGAATCTGGAACATGTATCAGGCACAAACATTAGGCACAAGCATCAGGCACAAGCATCAGCACAAGCATCAGGCACAAGCATCAGGCACAAGCATCAGGCCCAAGAATCAGGCACAAGTATCAAACCCAAAACGAATCAGGCACAAGCAAACGGCACAAGAATCAGGCACAAGCATTACGCACAAGCATCACGCACAAGCATCAAGCACTAGCATCAGGCACTAGCATCAGGCACAAGCAGCAGGCACAAGCATAAGGCAGAAGCAACAGGCACAAGCATAAGGTACAATCATCAGGCACAAGCATCAGGCACAAGCATCGACACATGCATCAGGCACACGCTTCAGGCACACGCATCAGGCACACACATCAGGCACATGCATCAGGCATAGGCAGTAGGCACAAGCACCAGGCACAAGCATCATGCACAAGCATAAGGAACCAGCATCACGCACAAGCATCAGGCACAAGCCTCAGGCACAAGCATCATGCACAAGCATCAGGCAAAGGAATCAGGCACAAGCATCAGGCACAACATCAGGCAGAAGCATCAGGCACAAGAATCAGGCACAAAAATCAGGCACAAGCATCATGAACAAGCATCATGCACAAGCATCAGGCAGAAGCATCAGGCACAAGCATCGGGCACAAGCATCAGGCACAAGCATCTGAAAAAAGCATCAGGCACGAGCATCTGGAACATGCATCAGGCACAACCATCAGGCACAAGAATCAGGCACAAGCATCAGGCACAAGCATCAGGCACAAGCATCAAGCACAAGCATGACGCACCAGCATCAGGCACAAGCATCAGGCACAAGCCTCAGGCACAAGCATCAGGCACAAGTTTCAGGCAAAAGCATAAGGCACAAACATCGGGCACAAGCATCAGGTACAGGAATCAGGCACAAGCATCAGGCACAACATCAGGCAGAAGCATCAGGCACAAGCATCAGGCACAAGAATCAGGCACAAGCATCATGCACAAGCATCAGGCAGAAGCATCAGGAACATGCATCAGGAATAAGCGTCAGGCACAAGCATCAGGCACAAGAATCAGGCACAAGAAACAGGCACAAGCATCAGGCACAAGCATCAGGCACAAGCATCGGGCACAAGCACCAGGCACAAGCATCTGGAAAAATCATCAGGCACGAGCATCTGGAACATGCATCAGGCAGAAGCATCAGGCACAAGAATCAGGAACAAGCATCAGGCACAAGCATCAGGCACAAGAATCAAGCACAAGCATGAGGCACCAGCATCAGGCAAAAGCATCAGGCACGAACATCAGACACAAGCATAAGGCACAAGAATCAGGCACATGCATCAGGCACACGCATCAGGCACACACATCAGGCACACAGATCAGGCACAAGAATCAGGCACAAGCATCAGGCACAAGAATCGGGAACAAGCATAAGGCACAAGCATCCGGCGCAAGCATGAGGCACAAGCATGAGGCACAAGCATCAGGCACAAGAATCAGGCACATGCATCAGCCCCAACATCAGGCACATGTATCAGACACGAAAAGAATCAGGCACAAGCACACAGCACAAGAAACAGGCACAAGAATCACACACAAGCATCACGCACAAACATCAAGCACAAGCATCAGGAACAAGCATCAGGCACAAGCACCAGGCACAAGCATAAGGCAGAAGCATCAGGCACAAGCATCAGGCACTAGCATCAGGCACAAGCATCAGAAAAAAACACTAGGCACAAGCATCAGGCACAAGCAACATGCACAAGCATCAGGGAGAAGCATCAGGCACAAGCATCAGGAACAAGCATCAGGCACAAGCATCATGCACAAGCATCAGGAACAAGAATCAGGCACAAGCTACAGGCACACGAATCAGGCACAAGCATCAGCCACAAGCATCAGGTACAAGCATCAGGCACAAGCATCAGGCACAAGTATCGGGCACAAGCATCAGCCACAAGCATCTGGAACATGCATCAAACACAAACATTAGGCACAAGAATCAGGCAAAAGCATCAGGCACAAGCATCAGGCACAAGCATCAGGCACAAGCATCAGGCACAAGCATCAGGCCCAAGCATCAGGCACAAGTATCAGACCCAAAACAAATCAGGCACAAGCACACGGCACAAGAATCAGGCACAAGCATTACGCACAAG
>SZWC01000425.1:37056-78262 GCA_023375785.1 Penium margaritaceum
AGGCACAAGCATCAGGCACAAGCATCAGGCACAAGCATCAGGCACAAGCATCAGGCCCAAGCATCAGGCACAAGTATCAGACCCAAAACAAATCAGGCACAAGCACACGGCACAAGAATCAGGCACAAGCATTACGCACAAGAATCACGCACAAGCATCAAGCACAAGCATCAGGCACAAACATCAGGCACAAGAACCAGGCACAAGCATAAGGCAGAAGGATCAGGCACAAGCATCAGGTACAAGCATCAGGCACAAGCATTAGGCACAAGCACCAGGCACAAGCATCATGCACAAGCATCAGGAACCAGCATCAGGCACAAGCATCAGGCACAAGCCTCAGGCACAAGCATCAGGCACAAGTATCAGGCACAAGCATAAGGCACAAACATCAGGCTCAAGCATCAGGCAAAGGAATCAGGCACAAGCATCAGGCACAACATCAGGCAGAAGCATCAGGCACAAGCATCAGGCACAAGAATCAGGCACAAGCATCATGCACAAGCATCATGCACGAGCATCTGGCAGAAGCATCAGGCACAAGCATCTGGAAAAAGCATCAGGCACGAGCATCTGGAACATGCATCAGGCACAACCATCAGGCACAAGAATCAGGCACAAGCATCAAGCACAAGCATCAGGCACAAGCATCAAGCACAAGCATGAGGCACCAGCATTAGGCACAAGCATCAGGCACGAGCATCAGACACAAGCATCAGGCACAAGCATCGACACAAGCATCAGGCACATGCATCAGGCACACGCATCAGGCACACACATCAGGCACACAGATCAAGCACAAGAATCAGGCACAAGCATCAGGCACAAGCATCGGGCACAAGCATCAGGCACAAGCATCAGGAACAAGCATCAGGCACAAGCATCAGGAACAAGCATCAAGCACAAACATCAGGCACAAGCATAAGGCACAAGCATCTAGCACAGTCATCAGGCACAAGTATCAGGCGCAAGAATGAGTCACAAGCATCAGGCACAAGTATCAGACCCGAAAAGAATCAGGCACAAGCACACGGCACAAGAATCAGGCACAAGAATCAAGCACGAGCATCACGCACAAGCATCAAGCACAAGCATCAGGCACAAGCATCAAGCACAAGCACCAGGCACAAGCATAAGGCAGAAGCATCAGGCACAAGCATTAGGCACAAGCATCAGGCACAAGCATCAGGCACAAGCATCAGGCACACGCATCAGGCACAAGCATCAGGCACCAGCATCAGGCGCAAGCATCAGGCACAAGCATCATGCACAAGCATCAGGCACAAGAATCAGGCACTCGCATAAGGTACAAGCATCAGGCACAAGCATCAGGCTCAAGCATCAGGCACCACCATCATGCACAGGCATCAGGCAGAAGAATCAGGCACAAGGATCAGGCACAAGCTTCGACACGTATATCAGGCACACGCTTCAGGCACACGCATCAGGCAAACACATCAGGCACAAGCATCAGGCACAGGAATTACGCACAAGCATCAAGCACAAGCATCAGGCACAAGCATTAGGCACAAGCACCAGGCACAAGCATAAGGTTGAGCATCAGGCACAAGCATCAGGTACAAGCATCAGGCACAAGCATCAGGAACAAGCATCAGGCACAAGCCTCAGGCACAAGCATTAGGCGCAAGCATCAGGCACAAGCATCTTGCAGAAGAATCAGGCACAAGCATCAGGCACAAGCATAAGGCACAAGCATCAGGAACCACCATCTGGCACAAGCATCAGGCACAAGAATCAGGCACCAGCATCAGGCACAAGCATCAGCACAAGCATCAGGCACAAACATCAGGCACACACATAAGGCACATGCATCAGGCACACACATCAGGCACAAGCATCAGGAACAACCCTCAGGCAAAAGCATCAGGCACAAGAATAAGGAACAAGCATCAGGCACAAGCATCAGGCAAAAGCATCAGGCACACAAGCATCAGGCACAAGCATCAGGCACAAGCATAAAGCACAAGCATCAGGCACAAGCATCAGGCACAAGCAACAGTCTCAAGCATCAGGCACAAGCATGAGGCACAAGCATCAGGCACGGGAATCAGGCACAAGCATCAGGAACAAGCATCAAGCACAAGAATTAGGCAAAAGCATCAGGGACAAGCATCAGAAACACGCACCAGGCACACGCATCAGGCACACGCATCAGGGACAAGCATCAGGCACAAGCATCAGGCACAAGCATCAGGCACAAGCATCAGGCACAAGCATCAGGAGCAAGTATCAGGCATAAGCATCAGGCACAACCATCAGACACAAGCATCGGGCACAAGCATCGAGCACAATCAATGGGCACAAGAATGGGGCACAAACATGGGGAAGAAGTATCGGATACGAGTGTCGGGAACAAGCATCGGGCACAAGCATCAGGCACTAGCATCAGGCATAAGCATCAGGCACAAGCATCCGGCACAAGCATCGGGCACAAGCATCAGTCACAAGCATCGGGCATAAGCATCAGAGACAAGTATCAGGCACAAGCATCGGGCACAAGCATCAGGCACTAGCATCAGGCATAAGCATCAGGCACAAGCATCCGGCACAAGCATCAGGCACAAGCATCAGGCGCAAGCATGAGGCACAAGCATCAGGAACAAGCATCATGCACAAGCATCAGGCACAAGCATCAGGCCCAAGCATCACGCAAACGCATCAGACAAAAAAAGAATCAGGCACAAGTACACGGCACAAGAATCAGGCACAAGCAACACCCACAAGCATCACACACGAGCATCAAGCACAAGCATCAGACACAAGCACCAGGAACAAGCATAAGGCAGAAGCATCAGGCAGAAGCATCAGGCACAAGCATCAGGCACAAGCATCAGGCACAAGCATCAGGCACAAGCATCAGGCACAAGCATCACGAGCA
Source organism: Penium margaritaceum (assembly GCA_023375785.1). Taxonomy (NCBI): domain Eukaryota; kingdom Viridiplantae; phylum Streptophyta; class Zygnematophyceae; order Desmidiales; family Peniaceae; genus Penium; species Penium margaritaceum. The sequence goes on from SZWC01000425.1 coordinate 39,956, forward strand.
AGCATCAGGAATAATTATCAGGCACAAGCATCAGGCACCATCATCAGGCACAAGCATCAGGCACAGGAATCAGGCACAAGGATCAGGCACAAGCATCGACACATGCATCAGTCACACACATCAGGCACACGCATCAGGCACACACATCAGGCACAAGAATAAGGCACAGCCATTAGGCACAAGAATCAGGTACAAGCATCATGCACAAGCATCAGAAACAAGCATCATGCATAAGCATTGGGCACAAGCCTCCGGCACAAGCATCAGGCACAAGTATCAGGCAGAAGCATCAGGCATAAGCATCAGCCACAAGAGTCACGCACAAGCATCAAGCACAAGATCAGGCACAAGCATCAGGCACAAGTATCAGGCACAATTATGAGGAACAAGAAGGAGGCACAAGTATCAGGCACAAGCATCAGGCACAAGCATCAGGCACAAGCATCAGGGACAAGCATCAGGCACAAGCATCAGGTAGTCGCATCAGGCAAAAGCATCAGGCACAAGCATCAGGCACAAGCATCAGGCACAAGCATTAGGCACAAGCATCAGGCACAAGCATCAGGCTCAAGCATCAGGTACAAGCATCAGGAATAAGCATTAAGCACATGCATCAGGCACAGGCATCAGGTACAAGCACCAAGCACAAGAATCAGGCGCAAGCATCAGGCCCAAGCATCAGGCACAAGCATGAGGCACACGAATCAGGCACACGCATCAGGCACACGCATCAGGCACAAGCATCAGGCACAAGCATCAGGCACAACCATCAGGCACAAGCATCAGGCACAAGCATCATGCACAAAAATCAGGAACAAGAAACAGGCACATGCATCAGGCACAAGCATCACGTTCAATCATCATGCACAAGCATAAGGCACAAGCATCAGGCACAAGCATCAGGCACAAGCATCAGGCTCCAGCGTCAGGCACAAGCATCAGGCACAAGAATCTGGCACAAGGATCAGGCACAAGTATTGACACAAGCATCAGGCATACGCATCAGGGGAAAACATCAGGCACACACATCAGACAAAAGCATCACGCACAAGCATTAGGAACAAGCATCAGGCACAATCATCATGCAAAAGCATCAGGAACAAGAATCAGGCACAAGCATCAGGCACAAGCCTCAGGCGCAGGCATCAGGCACAAGTATCAGGCACAAGCATCAGGAACAAGCATCAGGCACAAGCATCAGGCACAAGAATCAGGCACACGCATCAGGCACAAGATCACGCAAAAGCATCAGGCACAAGCATCTGGAACATGCATCAGGAACAAGCGTCAGGCACAAGCATCAGGCACAAGCATCGGGCAAAAGCATCACGCACAAGCATCTGGAAAGGTGATCAGGCACAAGCATCTGGCACAAGCATCAGGCACAAGCATCAGGAACAATCATCAGGCACACGCATCAAGCACAAGAATCAGGCACAAACATCAGGCACAAGCATCAGGCATAAGCATCAGGCACAAGCATCAGGCACAAGCATCAGGCACAATTATCAGGCACAAGCATCAAGAACAAGCAGCAGGCACCAGCATCAGGCACAAGCATCAGCACAAGCATCAGGCACAAGCATCAGGGACACGCATTAGGTACAAGCATCATGCACACACATCTGGCACAAGCATCGGCCACAAGCATCAGGAACAACCCTCAGGCAAAAGCATCAGGAACAAGCATCAGGAACAAGAATCAGACGCAAGCATCAGGCACAACCATCAGGCACACAAACATCAGGCACAAGCATCAGGCACAAGCATCAGGCACAAGGATCAGGCACAAGCATCAGGCACAAGAATCAGGCACACGCATCAGGCACAAGCATCAGGCACAAGCATCAGGCACATGCATCAGGCACAAGCATCAGGCAAGGGCATCAGGCACAAGCATCAGGAAAAAAAGCATCAAGCACAAGCATTAGGCAAAAGCATCAGGGACAAGCATCAGAAACACGCATCAGGCAAACGCATCAGGCAAAAACATCAGGGACAAGCATCAGGCACAAGCATCAGGCACACGCATCAGGGACAAGAATCAGGCACAAGCATCAGGCACAAGCATCAGGCACAAGCATGAGGCACAAGCATGAGGCACAACCATCAGACACAAGCATAGGGCATAAGCATCGGGCACACGCATCGGGCACAATCATCGGGCACAAGCATGGGGCACAAGCATGGGGAAGAAGTATCGGGCACGAGTGTCGGGCACAAGCATCGGGCACAAGCATCGGGCACATGCATCAGGCACAAGAATCAGGCACAAGCATCCGGCACAAGCATCGGGCACAAGCATCGGTCACAAGCATCGGGCATAAGTATCGGAAACGAGCATCAGGCACAAGCATCGGGCACAGGCATCAGGCACATGCATCAGGCACAGGTATCAGGCATGAGCATCAGGCAGAAGCATGAGGCACAACCATCAGGCACAAACATCAGGCACAAGCATCAGGCACAAGCATCAGGCACAAGCATCAGGGACAAGCATCAGGCACAAGCATCAGGGACAAGCATCAGGCACAAGCATCAGGCACAAGCATCAGGCACAAGCATCAGGCACAAGCATCAGGCACAAGCATCAGGCACAAGCATCAGGAACAAGCATCAGGCACAAGCATGAGGCACAAGCATGAGGCACAAGCATCAGACACTGGCATCAAGCACAAGCAGCAGGCACCAGCAAAAGGCACAAGAATCAGCACAAGCTTCAGGCACAAGAATCAGGCACAAGCATCAGGCACAACCCTCAGGCAAAAGCATCAGGCACAAGCATCAGGCACACAAGCATCAGGCACAAGCATCAGGCACAAGCATCATTCACACGCATCAGGCACAAGCATCAGGCACAAGCATCAGGCTTAAGCATCAGGCACGGGCATCAGGCACAGCAAACAGGAACAAGCATCAACCACAAGAATTAGGCAAAAGCATCAGGGATAAGCATCAGAAACACGCATCAGGCACAGGCGTCAGGCGCACGCATCAGGGAAGAGTATCAGGCACAAGCATCATGCACAAGCATCAGGCACAAGCATCAGGCACAATAATCAGGCACAAGCATCAGGCACAAGCATCAGGCACAAGCATGAGGTACAAGCATGAGGCACATGCATGAGGTACAAGCATCAGGAAAAAGTATCACTCAAAAGTAATAGGCACAAGCATCAGGCTCAAGCATCAGGCACAAGCATCAGGCACAAGAATTTTGCACAAGCAACAGGAACAAGCATCAGGCACAACCATTAGACACAAGCATCGGACACATGCATCGGGCACAAGCATCGGGCAAAATCATCGGGTACAAGCATTGGGCACAAGCATGGGGCACAAGCATCAGGCACAAGCATCGTGCACAAGCAGCGGGCACAAGCAACAGGCACAAGCATCAGGCACAAGCATCCGGCACAAGCATCAGGCACATGCATCCGGCACAAGCAGCAGGCAAAAGCATTGGTCACAAGCATCAGGCACAAGCATCAGGCTCAAGCATCAGGCTCAAGCATCAGGCAAAAGCATGAGGTACAACCATCAGGCACAAGCATCAGGTACAAGCATCAGTTACAAGCATCAGGCACAAGCATCAGGCACAAGCATCAGGCACAAGCATCAGGCACAAGCATCAGGCACAGGCATTAGGGAGTCACAGTTTTCAGGCACACGCATTAGGCACAAGCATCAGGGACAAGCATCAGGCACAGGCATCAGGCACACACACCAGGCACACGCATCAGGCACAAGCATCAGGCACAAGAATCGGGCACAAGCATAAGGCACAAGCATCAGGCACAAGCATCAGGCACAAGCATCAGGTGCAAGCATCAGGCACAAGCATCATGCACAAGCATCAGGCACAACCATCAGGCACAAGCATAAGGCACAAGCATCAGGCACAAGCATCACGCACCACCATCTGGCACAAGCATCAGGCACAGGAATCAGGCACAAGGATCAGGCACAAGCATCGACACATGCATCAGGCACACGCTTCAGGCACACGAATCAGGCACACACATCAGGCACATGCATCAGGCACAGGCAGTAGGCACAAGCACCAGGCACAAGCATCATGCACAAGCATCAGGCACAAGCATCAGGCACAAGCACCAGGAGCAAGTTTCAGGTAGCAGCATAAGGCACAAACATCGGGCACAAGCATCAGGCACTGGAATCAGGCACAAGAATCAGGCACAACATCAGGCAGAAGCATCAGGCACAAGCATCAGGCACAAGAATCAGGCACAAGCATCATGCAAAAGCATCAGGCAGAAGCATCAGGCACAGCCATCAGGAATAAGCGTCGGGCACAAGCATCAGGCACAATAATCAGGCACAAGCATGAGGCACAAGCATCAGGCACAAGCATCAGGCACAAGCATCAGGCACAAGCATCAGGCACAAGCATCTGGAAAAATCATCAGGCACGAGCATCTGGAACATGAATCAGGCACAAGCATCAGGCACAAGAATCAGGCACAAGCATCAAGCACAAGCATCAGGTACAAGCATCAAGCACAAGCATGAGGCACCAGCATCAGGCACAAGCATCAGGCACGAGCATCAGAAACAAGCATCAGGCACAAGCATCGACACAAGCATCAGACACATGCATCAGGCACAAGCATGAGGCACCAGCATCAGGCACAAGCATCAGGCACGAGCATCAGAAACAAGCATCAGGCACAAGCATCGACACAAGCATCAGACACATGCATCAGGCACACGCATCAGGCACACACATCAGGCACACAGATCAGGCACAAGAATCAGGCACAAGCATCAGGCACAAGAATCGGGCACAAGCATAAGGCACAAACATCTAGCACAGTCATCAGGCACAAGCATCAGGCGCAAGCATTAGGCACAAGCATCAGGCACAAGCATCAGGCACAAAAATCAGGCACATGCATCAGGCCCAAGCATCAGGCACATGTATCAGACCCAAAAAGAATCAGGCACAAGCACACGGCACAAGTATCAGGCACAAGCATCACACAAAAGCATCACGCACAAGCATTAAGCACAAGCATCAGGCACAAGCATTAGGCACAAGAACCAGGCACAAGCATAACGCAGAAGCATCAGGCACAAGCGTCAGGCACAAGCATCAGGCACAAGCGTCAGGCACAAGCATCAGGCACACGCATCAGGCACAAGCATCAGGCACCAGCATCAGGCGCAAGCATCAGGCACAAGCATCATGCACAAGCATCAGGCACAAGCATCAGGCACCAGCATAAGGCACAAGCATCAGGAACAAGCATCAGGCACAAGCATCAGGCACCACCATCAGGCACAGGCATCAGGCACAAGAATCAGGCACAAGGCTCACGCACAAGCATCGACACGTATATCAGGCACACGCTTCAGGCACACGTATCAGGCACACACATCAGGCACAAGCATCAGGAACAGGCATTACGAACAAGCATCAGGCACAAGCATCATGCACAAGCATAAGGAACAAGCATCAGGCACAAGCCTCAGGCACAAGCATTAGGCACAAGTATCAGGCACAAGAACTAGGGACAAGCATCAAGCACAGGCATCAGGCACAAGAATCAGGCACAAGCAGCAGGCACAAGATAAGGCACAAGCATCAGGCTTAAGCATCAGGCACAAACATCATGCACAAGCATCAGGCAGAAGCATCAGGCACAAGCATCAGACACAAGCATGAGGCTCAAGCATCAGGCACAAGAATCAGGCACAAGCATCAGGCACAAGCATCAGGCACAAGCATCAGGCACAAGCTTCAAACACAAGCATCAGGCACAAGCATCTGGAAAAAGCATCAGGCACAAGCATCTGGAACATGCATCAGCCACAAGCATCAGGCACAAGCATCAGGCACAAGCATGAGGCTCAAGCATCAGGCACAAGCATCAGGCACAAGCCTCAGGCACAAGCATCAGGCACAAGTATCAGGCACAAGCATCAGGCAAAAGCATCAGGCACGAGCATGAGGTACAAGTATGAGGCTCAAGCATCAGGCACAAGCATCAGGCACAAGCCTCAGGCACAAGCATCAGGCACAAGTATCAGGCACAAGCATCAGGCAAAAGCATCAGGCACGAGCATGAGGTACAAGTATGAGGCTCAAGCATCAGGCACAAGCATCAGGCACAAGCCTCAGGCACAAGCATCAGGCACAAGTATCAGGCACAAGCATCAGGCAAAAGCATCAGGCACGAGCATGAGGTACAAGTATGAGGCTCAAGCATCAGGCACAAGCATCAGGCACAAGCCTCAGGCACAAGCATCAGGCACAAGTATCAGGCACAAGCATCAGGCAAAAGCATCAGGCACGAGCATGAGGTACAAGTATGAGGCTCAAGCATCAGGCACAAGCATCAGGCACAAGCCTCAGGCACAAGCATCAGGCACAAGTATCAGGCACAAGCATCAGGCAAAAGCATCAGGCACAAGCATCAGGCACAAGAATCAGGCACAAGCATCAGGCACAAGATCAGGCACAAGCATCAGGAAAAGACACTAGGCACAAGCATCAGGCATAAGCAACATGCACAGATATCAAGAAAAAGCATCAGGCACAAGCATCAGGAACAAGCATCAGGCACAAGCATCATGCACAAGCATCAGGAACAAGCATCAGGCACAAGCTACAAGCACAAGAATCAGGCACAAGCATCAGCGACAAGCATCAGGCACAAGCATCAGGCACAAGCATCAGGCACAAGTATCAGGCACAAGCATCAGGCACAAGCATCTGGAACATGTATCAGGCACAAACATTAGGCACAAGAATCAGGCACAAGCATCAGGCACAAGCATCAGGCACAAGCATCAGGCACAAGCATCAGGCCCAAGAATCGGGCACAAGTATCAAACCCAAAACGAATCAGGCACAAGCGCACGGGACAAGAATCAGGCACAAGCATTACGCACAAGCATCACGCACAAGCATCAAGCACTAGCAACAGGCACTAGCATCAGGCACAAGCACCAGGCACAAGCATAAGGCAGGAGCATCAGGCACAAGCATCAGGTACAAGCATCAGGCACAAGCATCAGGCACAAGCATCGACACATGCATCAGGCACACGCTTCAGGCACACGCATCAGGCACACACATCAGGCACATGCATTAGGCATAGGCAGTAGGCACAAGCACCAGGCACAAGCATCATGCACAAGCATAAGGAACCAGCATCACGCACAAGCATCAGGCACAACATCAGGCAGAAGCATCAGGCACAAGCATCAGGCACAAGAATCAGGCACAAGCATCATGCACAAGCATCATGGACAAGCATCAGGCAGAAGCATCAGGCACAAGCATCTGAAAAAAGCAACAGGCACGAGCATCTGGAATATGCATCACGCACAACCATCAGGCACAAGAATGAGGCACAAGCATCAGGCACAAGCATCAGGCACAAGCATCAAGCACAAGCATGACGCACCAGCATCAGGCACAAGCATCAGGCACAAGCATCAGGAACAAGCATCAGGCACACGAATCAGGCACACACATCAGGCACATGCATCAGGCACAGGCAGTAGGCACAAGCACTAGGCACAAGCATCATGCACAAGCATCAGGAACCAGCATCAGGCACAAGCATCAGGCACAAGCCTCAGGCACAAGTATCAGGCACAAGAATAAGGCACAAACATCGGGCACAAGCATCAGGCACAGGAATCAGGCACAAGCATCAAGCACAACATCAGGCAGAAGCATCAGGCACAAGCATCAGGCACAAGAATCAGGCACAAGCATCATGCACAAGCATCAGGCACAAGCATCAGGCACAAGCATCAGGAATAAGCATCAGGCACAAGCATCAGGCACAAGCATGAGGCACAAGCATCAGGCACAAGCATGAGGCACAAGCATTGGGCACAAGCATCAGGCACAAGCATGAAGCACAAGCATCAGGCACAAGCATCATGCACAAACATCAGGCACAAGCATCAGGTACAAGCATCAGGCACAAGCATGAGGCACAAGCATCAGGCACAAGCATCAGGGACAAGCATCAGGCACACGCATCAGGCACAAGCATCAGGCACCAGCATCAAGCACAAGCATCAGGCACAAGCCTCAGGCACAAGTATCAGGCACAAGAATAAGGCACAAACATCGGGCACAAGCATCAGGCACAGGAATCAGGCACAAGCATCAAGCACAACATCAGGCAGAAGCATCAGGCACAAGCATCAGGCACAAGAACCAGGCACAAGCATAACGCAGACGCATCAGGCACAAGCATCAGGCACAAGCATCAGGCACAAGCATCAGGCACAAGCATCAGGCACACGCATCAGGCACAAGCATCAGGCACCAGCATCAAGCACAAGCATCAGGCACAAGCATCATGCACAAGCATCAGGCACAAGCATCAGGCACCAGCATAAGGCACAAGCATCAGGCGCAAGCATCAGGCACAAGCATCAGGCACCACCCTCAGGCACAGGCATCAGGCACAAGAATCATGCACAAGGATCACGCACAAGCATCGACACGTATATCAGGCACACGCTTCAGGCACACGCATCAGGCACACACATCAGGCACAAGAATCAGGCAAAGGCATTAGGAATAAGCATCAGGCACAAGCATCGTGCACAAGCATCAGGAACAAGCATCAGGCACAAGCCTCAGGCACAAGCATCAGGCACAAGTATCAGGCACAAGAATTAGGGACAAGCATCAAGCACAAGCACCAGGCACAAGAATCAGGCACAAGCAGCAGGCACATGATAAGGCACAAGCATCAGGCACAAGCATCAGGCACAAACATCATGCACAAGCATCAGGCAGAAGCATCAAGCACAAGCATCAGACACAAGCATGAGGCACAAGCATCGGGCACAAGAATCAGGCACAAGCATCAGGCACAAGCATCAGGCACAAGCATCAGGCACAAGCATCAGGCACAAGCATCAGGCACAAGCTTCAAACACAAGCATCAGGCACAAGCATCTGGAAAAAGCATCAGGCACAAGCATCAGGCACAAGCATCAGGCACAAGCTTCAAACACAAGCATCAGGCACAAGCATCTGGAAAAAGCATCAGGCACAAGCATCTGGAACATGCATCAGCCACAAGCATCAGGCACAAGCATCAGGCACAAGAATCCGGGACAAGCATCAAGCACAAGCATGAGGCACCAGTATCAGGTACAAGCATCAGGCACGAGCATCAGACACAAGCATCAGGCGCAAGCATCAATAAAAGCATCAGGCACACGCATCAGGCACACACATCAGGCACGCGCATCAGGTACACAGATTGGGCACAAGAATCAGGCACAAGCATCAGGCACAAGCATCGGGCACAAGAATCAGGCACAAGCATCAGGAACAAGCATCAGGCACAAGCATCAGGCACAAGCATCAAGAACAAGCATCAGGCACAAGCCTCAGGCACAAGCATCAGGCACAAGTTTCAGGCACAAGCATCAGGAAAAAGCATCAGGCACAAGAATCAGGCACAAGAATCAGGCACAAGCAACAGGCACAAGATCAGGCACAAGCATCAGGAAAAAACACTAGGCACAAGGCACAAGCAACATGCACAGGCATCAAGAAGAAGCATCAGGCACAAGCATCAGGAACAAGCAACAGGCACAAGCATCATGCACAAGCATGAGGAACAAGCATCAGGCACAAGCTACAAGCACAAGAATCAGGCACAAGCATCAGGCACAAGCATCAGCCACAAGCATCAGGCACAAGCATCACGCACAAGCATCAGGCCCAAGAATCAGGCACAAGTATCAAACCCAAAACAAATCAGGCACAAGCACACGGCACAAGAATCAGGCACAAGCATTACGCACAAGCATCACGCACAAGCATCAAACACTAGCATCAGGCACTAGCATCAGGCACAAGCAGCAGGCACAAGCAAAAGGCAGAAGCATCAGGCACAAGCATCATGCACAAGCATCAGGCACAAGCATCTGAAAAAAGCATCAGGCACGAGCATCTGGAACATGCATCAGGCACAACCATCAGGCACAAGAATCAGGCACAAGCATCAGGCACAAGAATCAGGCACAAGCATCAAGCACAAGCATGACGCACCAGCATCAGGCACAAGCATCAAGCACAAGCCTCAGGCACAAGCATCAGGCACAAGTATCAGGCAAAAGCATAAGGCACAAACATCGGGCACAAGCATCAGGCACAGGAATCAGGCACAAGAATCAGGCACAACATCAGGCAGAAGCATCAGGCACAAGCATCAGGCACAAGAATCAGTCACAAGCATCATGCACAAGCTTCAGGCAGAAGCATCAGGCACATGCATCAGGAAGAAGCGTCAGGCACAAGCATCAGGCACAAGAATCAGGCACAAGCAACAGGCACAAGCATCAGGCACAAGCATCAGGCACAAGCATCGGGCACAAGCACCAGGCACAAGCATCTGGAAAAATCATCAGGCACGAGCATCTGGAACATGCATCAGGCAGAAGCATCAGGCACAAGATTCAGGCAAAAGCATCAGGCACAAGCATCAGGAACAAGAATCAAGCACAAGCATGAGGCACCAGCATCAGGCAAAAGCATCAGGCACGAACATCAGACACAAGCATAAGGCCCAAGCATCAGGCACATGCATCAGGCACACGCATCAGGCACACACATCAGGCACACAGATCAGGCACAAGAATCAGGCACAAGCATCAGGCAAAGGAATCGGGCACAAGCATAAGGCACAAGCATCAGGCGCAAGCATGAGGCACAAGCATCAGGCACAAGCATCAGGAACAAGAATCAGGCACATGCATCAGGCCCCAGCATCAGGCACATGTATCAGACCCGAAAAGAATCAGGCACAAGCATCACACACAAGCATCACGCACAAGCATCAAGCACAAGCATCAGGCACAAGCATCAGGCACAAGCACCAGGCACAAGCATAAGGCAGAAGCATCAGGCACAAGCATCAGGCACAAGAATCAGGCACAAGCATCACGCACAAGCATCAAGCACAAGCATCAGGCACAAGCATCAGGCACAAGCACCAGGCACAAGCATAAGGCAGAAGCATCAGGCACAAGCATCAGGCACAAGCATCAGGCACAAGCATCAGAAAAAAACACTAGGCACAAGCATCAGGCACAAGCAACATGCACAATCATCAGGCAGAAGCATCAGGCACAAGCATCAGGAACAAGCATCAGGCACAAGCATCATGCACAAGCATCAGGAACAAGCATCAGGCACAAGCTACAGGCACAAGAATCAGGCACAAGCATCAGCCACAAGCATCGGGCACAAGCATCAGGCACAAGCATCAGGTACAAGTATCGGGCACAAGCATCAGGCACAAGCATCTGGAACATGCATCAGGCTTAAACATTAGGCACAAGCATCACGCAAAAGCATCAGGCACAAGCATCAGGCACAAGCATCAGGCACAAGCATCAGGCCCAAGCATCAGGCACAAGTATCAGACCCAAAACAAATCAGGCACAAGCACACGGCACAAGAATCAGGCACAAGCATCACGCACAAGCATCACGCACAAGCATCACGCACAAGCATCACGCACAAGCATCACGCACAAGCATCACGCACAAGCATCACGCACAAGCATCACGCACAAGCATCACGCACAAGCATCACGCACAAGCATCACGCACAAGCATCACGCACAAGCATCACGCACAAGCATCACGCACAAGCATCACGCACAAGCATCACGCACAAGCATCACGCACAAGCATCACGCACAAGCATCACGCACAAGCATCACGCACAAGCATCACGCACAAGCATCACGCACAAGCATCACGCACAAGCATCACGCACAAGCATCACGCACAAGCATCACGCACAAGCATCACGCACAAGCATCACGCACAAGCATCACGCACAAGCATCACGCACAAGCATCACGCACAAGCATCACGCACAAGCATCACGCACAAGCATCACGCACAAGCATCACGCACAAGCATCACGCACAAGCATCACGCACAAGCATCACGCACAAGCATCACGCACAAGCATCACGCACAAGCATCACGCACAAGCATCACGCACAAGCATCACGCACAAGCATCACGCACAAGCATCACGCACAAGCATCACGCACAAGCATCACGCACAAGCATCACGCACAAGCATCACGCACAAGCATCACGCACAAGCATCACGCACAAGCATCACGCACAAGCATCACGCACAAGCATCACGCACAAGCATCACGCACAAGCATCACGCACAAGCATCACGCACAAGCATCACGCACAAGCATCACGCACAAGCATCACGCACAAGCATCACGCACAAGCATCACGCACAAGCATCACGCACAAGCATCACGCACAAGCATCACGCACAAGCATCACGCACAAGCATCACGCACAAGCATCACGCACAAGCATCACGCACAAGCATCACGCACAAGCATCACGCACAAGCATCACGCACAAGCATCACGCACAAGCATCACGCACAAGCATCACGCACAAGCATCACGCACAAGCATCACGCACAAGCATCACGCACAAGCATCACGCACAAGCATCACGCACAAGCATCACGCACAAGCATCACGCACAAGCATCACGCACAAGCATCACGCACAAGCATCACGCACAAGCATCACGCACAAGCATCACGCACAAGCATCACGCACAAGCATCACGCACAAGCATCACGCACAAGCATCACGCACAAGCATCACGCACAAGCATCACGCACAAGCATCAGGCACAAGAATCAGGCACAAGCATAATGCACAAGCATCAGGCACAAGCATCAGGCACAAGCATCAGGCGCATGCAAGAGGCACAAGCATCAGGCACAAGCATCAGGCACAATTATCAGGCACAAGCATCAGGCAAAAGCATCAGGCCCAAGCATCAGGCACAAGTATCAGACCCAAAAAGAATCAGGCACAAGCACACGGCACAAGAATCAGGCACAAGCATTACGCACAAGCATCACGCACAAGCATCAAGCACAAGCATCAGGCACAAGCATCAGGCATAAGCACCAGGCACAAGCATAAGGCAGAAGCATCAGGCACAAGCATCAGGTACAAGCATCAGGCACAAGCATCAGGAACAAGCATCAGGCACAAGCATCAGGCACAAGCATCAGGCGCAAGCATCAGGCACAAGCATCATGCACAAGCATCAGGCACAACCATCAGGCACAAGCATAAGGCACAAGCATCAGGCACCACCATCTGGCACAAGCATCAGGCACAGGAATCAGGCACAAGGATCAGGCACAAGCATCGACACATGCATCAGGCACACGCTTCAGGCACGCGCATCAGGCACACACATCAGGCACATGCATCAGGCACAGGAAGTAGGCACAAGCACCAGGCACAAGCATCATGCACAAGCATCAGGAACCAGAATCAGGCACAAGCATCAGGCACAAGCCTCAGGCACAAGCATCAGGCACATCAGGCACAAGCATCGGGCACAAGCATCAGGCACAAGCATCTGGAAAAATCATCAGGCACGAGCATCTGTAACATGCATCAGGCACAAGCATCAGGCACAAGAATCAGGCACAAGCATCAGGCACAAGCATCAGGAACAAGCATCAAGCACAAGCATGAGGCACCAGCATCAGGCACAAGCATCAGGCACGAGCATCAGATACAAGCATCAGGCACAAGAATCGACACAAGCATCAGGCACATGCATCAGAAACAGGCATCAGGCAGACACATCAGGCACACAGATGAGGCACAAGAATCAGGAACAAGCATCAGGCACAAGAATCGGGCACAAGCATCAGGCACAAGCATCAGGAACAAGCATCAGGCACAAGCATCAGGCACAAGCATCAGGCACAAGCATCGGGCACAAGCATAAGGCACAAGCATCTAGCACATTCATCAGGCACACTCATCAGGCGCAAGCATGAGGCACAGGCATGAGGCACAAGCATCAGGCACAAGCATCAGGCACATGCATCAGGCCCAAGCATCAGGTACATGCATCAGACCCGAAACGAATCAGGCAGAAGCACACGGTACAAGAATCAAGCACAAGCATCACACACAAGCATCACGCACAAGCATCAAGCACAAGCATCAGGCACAAGCATCAGGCACAAGCACCAGGCACAAGCATAAGGCAGAAGCATCAGGCACAAGCATCAGGCACAAGCATTAGGCACAAGCATCAAGCACAACCATCAGGCACAGGCATCAGGCACATGCATCAGGCACACACATCAGGTACAAGCATCAGGCACAAGCATTAGGCACAAGCATCAAGCACAACCATCAGGCACAGGCATCAGGCACATGCATCAGGCACACACATCAGGTACAAGCATCAGGCACAAGCATTAGGCACAAGCATCAAGCACAACCATCAGGCACAGGCATCAGGCACATGCATCAGGCACACACATCAGGTACAAGCATCAGGCACAAGCATTAGGCACAAGCATCAAGCACAACCATCAGGCACAGGCATCAGGCACATGCATCAGGCACACACATCAGGTACAAGCATCAGGCACAAGCATTAGGCACAAGCATCAAGCACAACCATCAGGCACAGGCATCAGGCACATGCATCAGGCACACACATCAGGTACAAGCATCAGGCACAAGCATTAGGCACAAGCATCAAGCACAACCATCAGGCACAGGCATCAGGCACATGCATCAGGCACACACATCAGGTACAAGCATCAGGCACAAGCATTAGGCACAAGCATCAAGCACAACCATCAGGCACAGGCATCAGGCACATGCATCAGGCACACACATCAGGTACAAGCATCAGGCACAAGCATTAGGCACAAGCATCAAGCACAACCATCAGGCACAGGCATCAGGCACATGCATCAGGCACACACATCAGGTACAAGCATCAGGCACAAGCATTAGGCACAAGCATCAAGCACAACCATCAGGCACAGGCATCAGGCACATGCATCAGGCACACACATCAGGTACAAGCATCAGGCACAAGCATTAGGCACAAGCATCAAGCACAACCATCAGGCACAGGCATCAGGCACATGCATCAGGCACACACATCAGGTACAAGCATCAGGCACAAGCATTAGGCACAAGCATCAAGCACAACCATCAGGCACAGGCATCAGGCACATGCATCAGGCACACACATCAGGTACAAGCATCAGGCACAAGCATTAGGCACAAGCATCAAGCACAACCATCAGGCACAGGCATCAGGCACATGCATCAGGCACACACATCAGGTACAAGCATCAGGCACAAGCATTAGGCACAAGCATCAAGCACAACCATCAGGCACAGGCATCAGGCACATGCATCAGGCACACACATCAGGTACAAGCATCAGGCACAAGCATTAGGCACAAGCATCAAGCACAACCATCAGGCACAGGCATCAGGCACATGCATCAGGCACACACATCAGGTACAAGCATCAGGCACAAGCATTAGGCACAAGCATCAAGCACAACCATCAGGCACAGGCATCAGGCACATGCATCAGGCACACACATCAGGTACAAGCATCAGGCACAAGCATTAGGCACAAGCATCAAGCACAACCATCAGGCACAGGCATCAGGCACATGCATCAGGCACACACATCAGGTACAAGCATCAGGCACAAGCATTAGGCACAAGCATCAAGCACAACCATCAGGCACAGGCATCAGGCACATGCATCAGGCACACACATCAGGTACAAGCATCAGGCACAAGCATTAGGCACAAGCATCAAGCACAACCATCAGGCACAGGCATCAGGCACATGCATCAGGCACACACATCAGGTACAAGCATCAGGCACAAGCATTAGGCACAAGCATCAAGCACAACCATCAGGCACAGGCATCAGGCACATGCATCAGGCACACACATCAGGTACAAGCATCAGGCACAAGCATTAGGCACAAGCATCAAGCACAACCATCAGGCACAGGCATCAGGCACATGCATCAGGCACACACATCAGGTACAAGCATCAGGCACAAGCATTAGGCACAAGCATCAAGCACAACCATCAGGCACAGGCATCAGGCACATGCATCAGGCACACACATCAGGTACAAGCATCAGGCACAAGCATTAGGCACAAGCATCAAGCACAACCATCAGGCACAGGCATCAGGCACATGCATCAGGCACACACATCAGGTACAAGCATCAGGCACAAGCATTAGGCACAAGCATCAAGCACAACCATCAGGCACAGGCATCAGGCACATGCATCAGGCACACACATCAGGTACAAGCATCAGGCACAAGCATTAGGCACAAGCATCAAGCACAACCATCAGGCACAGGCATCAGGCACATGCATCAGGCACACACATCAGGTACAAGCATCAGGCACAAGCATTAGGCACAAGCATCAAGCACAACCATCAGGCACAGGCATCAGGCACATGCATCAGGCACACACATCAGGTACAAGCATCAGGCACAAGCATTAGGCACAAGCATCAAGCACAACCATCAGGCACAGGCATCAGGCACATGCATCAGGCACACACATCAGGTACAAGCATCAGGCACAAGCATTAGGCACAAGCATCAAGCACAACCATCAGGCACAGGCATCAGGCACATGCATCAGGCACACACATCAGGTACAAGCATCAGGCACAAGCATTAGGCACAAGCATCAAGCACAACCATCAGGCACAGGCATCAGGCACATGCATCAGGCACACACATCAGGTACAAGCATCAGGCACAAGCATTAGGCACAAGCATCAAGCACAACCATCAGGCACAGGCATCAGGCACATGCATCAGGCACACACATCAGGTACAAGCATCAGGCACAAGCATTAGGCACAAGCATCAAGCACAACCATCAGGCACAGGCATCAGGCACATGCATCAGGCACACACATCAGGTACAAGCATCAGGCACAAGCATTAGGCACAAGCATCAAGCACAACCATCAGGCACAGGCATCAGGCACATGCATCAGGCACACACATCAGGTACAAGCATCAGGCACAAGCATTAGGCACAAGCATCAAGCACAACCATCAGGCACAGGCATCAGGCACATGCATCAGGCACACACATCAGGTACAAGCATCAGGCACAAGCATTAGGCACAAGCATCAAGCACAACCATCAGGCACAGGCATCAGGCACATGCATCAGGCACACACATCAGGTACAAGCATCAGGCACAAGCATTAGGCACAAGCATCAAGCACAACCATCAGGCACAGGCATCAGGCACATGCATCAGGCACACACATCAGGTACAAGCATCAGGCACAAGCATTAGGCACAAGCATCAAGCACAACCATCAGGCACAGGCATCAGGCACATGCATCAGGCACACACATCAGGTACAAGCATCAGGCACAAGCATTAGGCACAAGCATCAAGCACAACCATCAGGCACAGGCATCAGGCACATGCATCAGGCACACACATCAGGTACAAG
Organism: Penium margaritaceum; assembly: GCA_023375785.1. Classification (NCBI taxonomy): domain Eukaryota; kingdom Viridiplantae; phylum Streptophyta; class Zygnematophyceae; order Desmidiales; family Peniaceae; genus Penium; species Penium margaritaceum. Next base: position 57,349 of record SZWC01000425.1, read on the forward strand.
CATCAGGCACAAGCATTAGGCACAAGCATCAAGCACAACCATCAGGCACAGGCATCAGGCACATGCATCAGGCACACACATCAGGTACAAGCATCAGGCACAAGCATTAGGCACAAGCATCAAGCACAACCATCAGGCACAGGCATCAGGCACATGCATCAGGCACACACATCAGGTACAAGCATCAGGCACAAGCATTAGGCACAAGCATCAAGCACAACCATCAGGCACAGGCATCAGGCACATGCATCAGGCACACACATCAGGTACAAGCATCAGGCACAAGCATTAGGCACAAGCATCAAGCACAACCATCAGGCACAGGCATCAGGCACATGCATCAGGCACACACATCAGGTACAAGCATCAGGCACAAGCATTAGGCACAAGCATCAGGCAGAAGCATCAGGCACAAGCATCAGGTACAAGCATCAGGAATGACCATCAGGCACAAGAATCACGCGCAAGCATCAGGCACAAGCATGAGGCACAAGCATCAGGCACAAGCATCAGGCCCAAGCATCAGGTACATGCATCAGACCCGAAACGCATCAGGCAGAAGCACACGGTACAAGAATCAAGCACAAGCATCACGCACAAGCATCACGCACAAGCATCAAGCACAAGCAGCAGGCACAAGCATCAGGCACAAGCATCAGGAACAAGCATCAAGCACAAGCATCGTGGACAAGCATCAGGCACAAGAATTTTGAACATGCATCAGGCACAAGAATCAGGCACAAGTATTAGGCACAAGCATCAGGCACAAGCATCAGGCACAAGCACCAAGCACAAGCATCAGGCACCAGCATCAGGCACAAGCATCAGGCACAAGAATCAGGCACAAGCATCGACACAAGCATCAGGCACACGCATCAGGCACACGCATCAGGCTCACAGATCAGACACAAGAACCATTCAAGTGCATCAGGTTTTTAGTGCATGGTGTTAGTGCATGGTGTCTGAGCGCTCTAGAAGAGCGCGCTGAAAATTGAGTGCGTGATCTGCCTTCCATTGGACATATATGTGGATCTGGTACAACGGTTGTGCACCGACGAGCCGTTACCTCTTTTGGTTTCTCCGAGGAGATGAACCTTAGTACGAGACCTGGTTTTATCCAGGAGAAGGAGAGTCACTTTGTCAGAGTCGTCTATTTCTGACAAAAGGTACAAGCATCAGGCACAAGCATCAGGCACAAGCATCAGGCACAAGCATAAGGCACAAGCATCAGGCACAAGCATCAGGCACGAGCATCAGGCACAAACATCAGACACAAGCATAAGGCACAAGCATCAGGCACAAGCATGAGGCACAAGCATCAGGCACAAGCATCGGGCACAAGCATCAATCACAAGCATTAGGAACAAGCATCAAGCACAAGCATCAGGCACAACTGTCAGGCACAAGCATCAGGCACAAGCATCAGGCACAAGCATTAGGTAGAAGCATCAGGTACAAGCATCAGGCACAAGAATCAGACACAAGCATCAGGTACAATAATTAGGCACAGGCATCAGGCACAATCATCAGGCAAGAGCATCATGCACAAGCACCAGGCACAAGCATTAGGCACAAACATCAGGCGCAAGCATCAGTCACAAGCATCAGTCACAAGCATCAGGCACAAGCATCAGGCACACGCATCAGGCACAAGAATCAGGCACAAGCATCAGGCACAAGCATCAGGCAGAAGCATAAGGCACAAGCATCCGACACAAGCATAAGGCACAAGCATCAGGCACAAGCATGAGGCACAAGCATCAGGCACCGGCATCAGGCATAGGCATCAGGCACAAGCATCAGGCACAAGCATCGGGCACAAGCATCAATCACAAGCATGAGGCACAAGCATCAAGCACAAGCATCAGGCACAATTATCAGGCACAAGCATCAGGCACAAGCATCAGGCAAAAGCATCAGGCACAATCATTAGGCAGAAGCTTCAGGCACAAGCATCAGGCACAAGCATCAGACACAAGAATAAGGCACAAGAATTAGGCACAAGCATCAGGCACAAGCATCAGGAACGAGCATCATGCACAAGCACCAGGAACAAGCATCAGGTACGAGCACCAGGCACAAGCATGAGGCACAAGCATCTGGCACAAGCATCAGGCACATTCATCAGCCACAAGCATCAGGCACAAGCATTAGGCACAAGCATCAGGCACAAGCATCAGGCACAACCATCAGGAACAAGCATCAGGCACAAGCATCAGACACAAGCATCAGGCACAAGAATTAGGCACAAGCATCAGGCACAAGCATCAGGCACGAGAATCATGCAGAAGCACAAGGCACAAGCATCAGGCACACGCACCAGGCACAAGCATCAGGCACAAGCATTAGGCTAAAGCATCAGGCACAAGCATCAGGCACAAGCGTCAGGCACATTCATCAGCCAAAAGCATCACGCACAATCATTTTTGAATATTTTTGCCCCTTGTTCAAGTCTTGTACGACGGATCAGGAATGCTCTGCCCCTTGTGGAGGTATGACCCCTGGATTTGTTGTAGGGTGACTCAACTATGCTCTGTTTCGTGTGAGATATGACCTGTGAGTACACCATGTAGGTGAGTGGTTAACTTGCCATTTTGTTGATTTGGCCAAGTGAGAGGTCATGTGTTCGATCCTGGCTCCATGCACATCTTGGTTGTTTTGGAAGCTTCCAAGAAAGAAAGTCTGTTGCTTCTTGGAAGCAACATGGGTGATCAGTCACCTTGGCACAAGGATCCTTATGTGTCAAGCCCACAGCGCAAGTCTCTTGGTGATGTGGCAGGGTCAAGCCAGTTCTCAGGAATGTGCTTTTGAGTTCTAGGACTGGACAGCCAGCTATAAAAGGACTTGTCTTGCATGCTTATCAATTAACCCTTGCTTGATGCTCTCTTGCGTATTGACGACTTGAGCTCTTCTTGAGATGTAATGCTAAGGCGTTAGTACTCTTGAAGGTGAAGTGTATGCCTGATTAAGTTTGGGGTGCATGACACATGTCAACAAAAGAAGAAGGCCTAAAAACCTTTGTGAGNAAGCCAGTTCTCAGGAATGTGCTTTTGAGTTCTAGGACTGGACAGCCAGCTATAAAAGGACTTGTCTTGCATGCTTATCAATTAACCCTTGCTTGATGCTCTCTTGCGTATTGACGACTTGAGCTCTTCTTGAGATGTAATGCTAAGGCGTTAGTACTCTTGAAGGTGAAGTGTATGCCTGATTAAGTTTGGGGTGCATGACACATGTCAACAAAAGAAGAAGGCCTAAAAACCTTTGTGAGCTATTCGGTTTCGCGGCTTCTCTGCCAGAGGTGGTTAGCTCAGTAGCTAACAATCATTAGGCACAAAAATCAGGCACAAGCATCAGCCACAAGCATCAGGCACAAGCATCAGGCACAAGCATCAGGCACAAGCATCAAGCACAAGCATCAGGCACAAGCATCAGGAACAAGCATGAGGCACGAGAATCAGGCACAAGCATTAGGCACAAGCATCAGGCACAAGCATAAGGCACAAGCATTAGGTACAAGCATCAGGCAGAAGAATCATACACAATAATCATGTACAAGCATCTGGAACAAGCATCAGGCACAAGCATCAGGCACAAGCATCTGGAACAAGGATCAGGCAAAAGCATCAGGCACAAGCATAAGGCACAAGCATCAGGCAGAAGCATCGGGAACAAGTACTGGGCACAAGCATCAGACACAAGCATGAGACATACATATCAGTCACACATATCAGGCTCAAGAATCTGGCACAATCATCAGGCACAAGCATCAGGCACAAGCATCAGGCACAAGCATCAGGCACAACCATCAGGCACAAGCATCAGGAACAAGCATCAGGCACAAGCATCAGGCACAAGAATCAGGCACAAGCATCAGACACAAGCATAAGGCACAAGCATCTGGCACAAGCATGAGGCACAAGCATCAGGAGCGGGTATCAGGCATAGGCATCAGGCACAAGCATCGGGCACAAGCATCGGGCACGCACATTAATCACAAGCATGAGGCACAAGCATCAAGCACAAGCATTAGGCAAAATTGTCAGGCACAAGCATCAGGGACAAGCATAAGGCAGAAGCACCAGGCGCATGCATCAGACACAAGCATCAGACACAAGCATCAGGCACAAGAATTACGCACAAGCATCAGGCACAAGCATCAGGCAAGAACATCACGCACAAGCACCAGGCGCAAGCATCAAGCACAAACATCAGGCACAAGCATCAGGCACAAGAATCAGGCACAAGAATCAGGCACAAGCATCAGGGACATTCATCAGTCATAAGCATCAGGCACAAGCATCAGGCACAAACATCAGGCACAAGCATCAGGCACAAGCATCAGGCACAAGCATCAAGCACAAGCATCAAGCACAAGCATCAGGCACACGCATCAGGAACAAGCATCAGGCTCGAGCATCGAACACAAGCATCAGGCACAAGCATTAGGCACAAGCATCAGGCACAAGCATCAGGCACAAGCATCAGGTACAAGCATCAGGAACAAGCATGAGGCACAAGCATCAGGCACAAGCATCAGGCACAAGGGTCAGGCACAAGCACCAGGCACAAGTATAAGGCACAAGCATCAGGCACACGCATCGGGCACAAGTACCAGGCACAAGCATCAGGCACAAGCATGAGACATACACATCAGGCACACCCATCAGGCACAAGAATCACGCACAAGCATCAGGCACAAGCATCAGGCACAAACATCAGGCACAAGCAGCAGGCACAAGCATTAGGCACAAGCATCGGGAACAAGCATCAGGCACAAGCATCAGGAAAAAGAATCAGGCACAAGCATCAGGCACAAACATCAGGCACAAGCAGCAGGCACAAGCATTAGGCACAAGCATCGGGAACAAGCATCAGGCACAAGCATCAGGAAAAAGAATCAGGCACAAGCATCAGGCACAAGCATCGGGCACGAACATTAATCACAAGCATGAGGCACAAGCATCAAGCACAAGCATTAGGCACAATTGTCAGGCACAAGCATCAGGGACAAGCATAAGGCAGAAGCACCAGGCGCAAGCATCAGGCACAAGCATCGGGCACGAACATTAATCACAAGCATGAGGCACAAGCATCAAGCACAAGCATTAGGCACAATTGTCAGGCACAAGCATCAGGGACAAGCATAAGGCAGAAGCACCAGGCGCAAGCATCAGACACAAGAATCAGACACAAGCATCAGGCACAAGAATTACGCACAAGCATCAGGCACAAGCATCAGGCAAGAACATCACGCACAAGCACCAGGCGCAAGCATCAGGCTCAAAAATCAGGCACAAGCATCAGGCACAAGCATCAGGCACAAGAATCAGGCACAAGCATCAGGGACATTCATCAGTCATAAGCATCAGGCACAAGAATCAGGCACAAACATCAGGCACAAGCATCAGGCACAAGCATCAGGCACAAGCATCAAGCACAAGCATCAAGCACAAGTATCAGGCACAAGCATCAGGAACAAGCATCAGGCTCGAGCATCAAACACAAGCATCAGGCACAAGCATTAGGCACAAGCATCAGGCACAAGCATCAGGCACAAGCATCAGGTACAAGCATCAGGAACAAGCATGAGGCACAAGCATCAGGCACAAGCATCAGGCACAAGGATCAGCCACAAGCACCAGGCACAAGCATAAGGCACAAACATCAGGCACAAGCATCGGGCACAAGTACCAGGCACAAGCATCAGGCACAAGCATGAGACATACACATCAGGCACACCCATCAGGCACAAGAATCACGCACAAGCATCAGGCACAAGCATCAGGCACAAACATCAGGCACAAGCAGCAGGCACAAGCATTAGTCACAAGCATCGGGAACAAGCATCAGGCACAAGCATCAGGAAAAAGAATCAGGCACAAGCATCAGACACAAGCATAAGGCTCAAGCATCAGGCACAAGCATGAGGCACACGCATCAGGAACGGGCATCAGGCATAGGCATCAGGCACAAGCATCAGGCACAAGCATCGGGCACGAGCATCAATCACAAGCATGAGGCACAAGAATCAAGCACAAGCATCAGGCAAAATTATCAGGCACAAGCATCAGGCACAAGCATCAGGCACATGCATCAGGCACAAGCATTAGGCAGAAGCATCAGGCACAAGCATCCGGCACAAGCATCAGACACAAGTATCAGGCACAAGAATTAGGCACTGTTGGCTCTAGTGGGTATGGAGGCACCCTCAAGGATGCCTAGCTCTCACTGAATCATGCTACCAAGGTTTGGGGGAGCCAATGGACACCAATGGTGAAGAGTGTGGAGCACAAGGGTCACGGATGTGAGTGGGCAGAAACACGTCGCATTCAGTAGAACTCAATCGGAACACGTTTTTTTTTTTACTTAGCACAGTGAGATTACATCAGATCCTTATAGCCTGTGATCTAAGCTTTCCAACGCATACAAGCACGCCCAAATCGGAGCAGTAGAGCCCCTGTTACGGCCGTCGAAGTAACCCTTGGTGGAGCCGCCCACCTTGCCTTGCACGCTAGGCAACGGGAGGCGCTCCGACGATGACTCGTCGGAGCGCCTTCCTTCGCCCAGAAGTCAAGGAGAAGTTCACCCTGGTGAAGGAGAATTCTCTGGTTGCTTCCTTTATGGCCCTGGTGCATTCGGGGGTCGTTGGAGATGAACTCAGATCACTGGTGGTGGAGTATCCCGCCACCCATGGCGGGTACCAGATTCCACCCCCCAAACACCCGATTTTCGGGTTAGGCTAACTTTCCGAATACTCACTCAAATCGAGCGATTCAAAGCTCGATCCTGCATGGCAAAATCCACGTAATCCAAATCTAAGATCAGATCAGGTGTTCGACCAGTTCTCAGTGGTCTAACCAGGGTGTACAATCAACGGAAGTCATGGCAAGGGGCACACGATGTCAACAGGCACAAGCATCAGGCACAAGCATCAGGCAAGAGCATCACACACAAGCACCAGGAACAAGCATCAGGCACAAGAGTCAGGCACAAGCATCAGGCACAAGCATCAGGCACAAACATCAGGTACATTCATCAGCCAAAAGCATCAGGCACAAGCATCAGGCACAAGCATCAGGCACAAGCATCAGGCACAAGCATCAGGCATAAGCATCAGGCACAAGCATCACGCAAAATAATCAGGAACAAGCAGCAGGCACAAGCATGAGGCAAAAGCAAAAGGCACAAGCATCAGGCACAAGAATCAGACACAAGCATCAGGCACACGAATTGAACACAAGCATCAGGCACAAGCAAGAGACACACGCATCAGGCACACGCATCAGGCACACGCATCAGGCACACGCATAAGGCACAAGCATCAGGCACAAGCATCAGGCACAAGCATCAGGCACAAGCATCAGGCACAAGCATCAGGCACAAGCATCAGGCACAAGCATCAGGCACAAGCATCAGGCACAAGCATCGGGCACAATCATTGGCAGAAGTATCGGGGGCAAAAGCATGGGGCACAAGTATCGGGCACAAGCATCGGGCGCAAGCATCAGGCACAAGCATCCGGCACAAGCATCAGGCACAAGCATCAGGCACCAGCATCAGGCACAAGCATCAGGCACAAGCATGAGGCACACGCATCAGGCACAAGCATCAGGAACAAGCATCGGGCACAAGCATCGGGCACAAAAATCCGGCACACGCACTAGGCACACGCATCAGGCACACGCATCAGGCACAAGCATCAGGCACAAGCATCACGCACAAGCATCAGGCACAAGCATCAAGCACAAGCATCGGGCACAATCATTGGCAGAAGTATCGGGGGCAAAAGCATGGGGCACAAGTATCGGGCACAAGCATCGGGCGCAAGCATCAGGCACAAGCATCCGGCACAAGCATCAGGCACAAGCATCAGGCACCAGCATCAGGCACAAGCATCAGGCACAAGCATGAGGCACACGCATCAGGCACAAGCATCAGGAACAAGCATCGGGCACAAGCATCGGGCACAAAAATCCGGCACACGCACTAGGCACACGCATCAGGCACACGCATCAGGCACAAGCATCAGGCACAAGCATCACGCACAAGCATCAGGCACAAGCATCAAGCACAAGCATCGGGCACAATCATTGGCAGAAGTATCGGGGGCAAAAGCATGGGGCACAAGTATCGGGCACAAGCATCGGGCGCAAGCATCAGGCACAAGCATCCGGCACAAGCATCAGGCACAAGCATCAGGCACCAGCATCAGGCACAAGCATCAGGCACAAGCATGAGGCACACGCATCAGGCACAAGCATCAGGAACAAGCATCGGGCACAAGCATCGGGCACAAAAATCCGGCACACGCACTAGGCACACGCATCAGGCACACGCATCAGGCACAAGCATCAGGCACAAGCATCACGCACAAGCATCAGGCACAAGCATCAAGCACAAGCATCGGGCACAATCATTGGCAGAAGTATCGGGGGCAAAAGCATGGGGCACAAGTATCGGGCACAAGCATCGGGCGCAAGCATCAGGCACAAGCATCCGGCACAAGCATCAGGCACAAGCATCAGGCACCAGCATCAGGCACAAGCATCAGGCACAAGCATGAGGCACACGCATCAGGCACAAGCATCAGGAACAAGCATCGGGCACAAGCATCGGGCACAAAAATCCGGCACACGCACTAGGCACACGCATCAGGCACACGCATCAGGCACAAGCATCAGGCACAAGCATCACGCACAAGCATCAGGCACAAGCATCAAGCACAAGCATCGGGCACAATCATTGGCAGAAGTATCGGGGGCAAAAGCATGGGGCACAAGTATCGGGCACAAGCATCGGGCGCAAGCATCAGGCACAAGCATCCGGCACAAGCATCAGGCACAAGCATCAGGCACCAGCATCAGGCACAAGCATCAGGCACAAGCATGAGGCACACGCATCAGGCACAAGCATCAGGAACAAGCATCGGGCACAAGCATCGGGCACAAAAATCCGGCACACGCACTAGGCACACGCATCAGGCACACGCATCAGGCACAAGCATCAGGCACAAGCATCACGCACAAGCATCAGGCACAAGCATCAAGCACAAGCATCGGGCACAATCATTGGCAGAAGTATCGGGGGCAAAAGCATGGGGCACAAGTATCGGGCACAAGCATCGGGCGCAAGCATCAGGCACAAGCATCCGGCACAAGCATCAGGCACAAGCATCAGGCACCAGCATCAGGCACAAGCATCAGGCACAAGCATGAGGCACACGCATCAGGCACAAGCATCAGGAACAAGCATCGGGCACAAGCATCGGGCACAAAAATCCGGCACACGCACTAGGCACACGCATCAGGCACACGCATCAGGCACAAGCATCAGGCACAAGCATCACGCACAAGCATCAGGCACAAGCATCAAGCACAAGCATCGGGCACAATCATTGGCAGAAGTATCGGGGGCAAAAGCATGGGGCACAAGTATCGGGCACAAGCATCGGGCGCAAGCATCAGGCACAAGCATCCGGCACAAGCATCAGGCACAAGCATCAGGCACCAGCATCAGGCACAAGCATCAGGCACAAGCATGAGGCACACGCATCAGGCACAAGCATCAGGAACAAGCATCGGGCACAAGCATCGGGCACAAAAATCCGGCACACGCACTAGGCACACGCATCAGGCACACGCATCAGGCACAAGCATCAGGCACAAGCATCACGCACAAGCATCAGGCACAAGCATCAAGCACAAGCATCGGGCACAATCATTGGCAGAAGTATCGGGGGCAAAAGCATGGGGCACAAGTATCGGGCACAAGCATCGGGCGCAAGCATCAGGCACAAGCATCCGGCACAAGCATCAGGCACAAGCATCAGGCACCAGCATCAGGCACAAGCATCAGGCACAAGCATGAGGCACACGCATCAGGCACAAGCATCAGGAACAAGCATCGGGCACAAGCATCGGGCACAAAAATCCGGCACACGCACTAGGCACACGCATCAGGCACACGCATCAGGCACAAGCATCAGGCACAAGCATCACGCACAAGCATCAGGCACAAGCATCAAGCACAAGCATCGGGCACAATCATTGGCAGAAGTATCGGGGGCAAAAGCATGGGGCACAAGTATCGGGCACAAGCATCGGGCGCAAGCATCAGGCACAAGCATCCGGCACAAGCATCAGGCACAAGCATCAGGCACCAGCATCAGGCACAAGCATCAGGCACAAGCATGAGGCACACGCATCAGGCACAAGCATCAGGAACAAGCATCGGGCACAAGCATCGGGCACAAAAATCCGGCACACGCACTAGGCACACGCATCAGGCACACGCATCAGGCACAAGCATCAGGCACAAGCATCACGCACAAGCATCAGGCACAAGCATCAAGCACAAGCATCGGGCACAATCATTGGCAGAAGTATCGGGGGCAAAAGCATGGGGCACAAGTATCGGGCACAAGCATCGGGCGCAAGCATCAGGCACAAGCATCCGGCACAAGCATCAGGCACAAGCATCAGGCACCAGCATCAGGTACAAGCATCAGGCACAAGAATCAGGCACAAGCATCAGGCACAAGCATCAGGCACAAGCATCAGGCACAAGCATCAGCCACAAGCATCAGGCACAAGCATCAGGCACAAGCATCAGGCACGGGCATCAGGCAAAAGCATCAGGAACAAGAATCAAGCACAAGCATTAGGCAAAAGCATCAGAGACAAGCATCAGAAACACGAATCAGGAACACGCATCAGGCGCACGCATCAGGGACAAGCATCAGGCACAAGCATCAGGAACAAGCATCAGGCACAAGCATCAGGCACAAGCATCAGGCACAGGCATCAGGCACAAACATGAGGCACAAGCATGAGGCACAGGCATGAGGCACAAGCATCAGGCAAAAGCAACACTCCAAAGCATCAGGCACAAGCATCAGGCTCAAGCATCAGGCACAAGAATCATGCACAAGCATCAGGCACAAGCATCAGTAACAAACATCAAGCACAAGCATCAGGCACAACCATCAGACACAAGCATCGGGCACAAGCATCGGGCACAAGCATCGGGCACAATCATCGGGCAAAAGCATGGGGCACAAGCATGGGGAAGAAGTATCGGGCATGAGTATCGGGCGCAAGCATCGGGCACAAGGATCGGGCACAAGCATCAGGCACAAGAATCAGGCACAAGCATCAGGCACAAGCATCCGGCACAAGCATCAGGCACAAGCATCGGTCACAAGCATCGGGCAAAAGCATCGGAGACGAGCATCAGGCACAAGCACCGGCACAATCATTGGGTACAAGCATCGCGCACAAGCGTCGGGCACAAGCATCAGGCACAAGCATCAGGCACCAGCATCAGGCACAAGCATGAGGCACAAGCATGAGGCACAAGCATCAGGTACAAGCATCAGGCACAAGCAACAGGCACAAGCATCTGGCAAAAGTATTTGGTACAAGCATCAGGCACAAGAATCAGGCACAAGCATCAGGCACAAAAATCAGGCGCAAGCATCAGGCACAAGAATCAGGCACGAGCATCAGGCACAAGCATCAGGCACACGCATCAGGCACACGCATCAGGCACAGGCATCAGGCACAAGCATTAGGCACAAGCATCAGGCACAAGCATCAGGTACAGGCATCAGGCACACGCATCAGGCACACGCATCAGGCACACGCATCAGGCACAAGCATCAGGCACAAGCATTGAGCACAAGCATAAGACACAAGCATCAGGCACAAGCATCTAGCACAAGCATCAGGCACAAGCATCAGGCACAATCATCAGGCACGGGCATCAGAAACAAGCATCAGGAACAAGCATCAAGCACAAGCATTACGCAAAAGCATCACGGATAAGCATCAGAAACACGTATCAGGCACACGGATCAGCCGCACGCATCAGGGAAAAGCATCAGGCACAAGCATCAGGCACAAGCATCGGGCACAAGCATCAGGCACAAGCATCAGACACAAGCATCAGGTACAAGCATGAGGCACAAGCATGAGGCACACACATGAGGAACAAGCATCAGGCAAAACCAACACTCCAAAGCATCAGGCACAAGCAGCAGGCTCAAGCATCAGGCACAAGCATAAGGCACAAGCATCAGGCACAAGCATCAGTAACAAGCATCAGGCACAAGCATCAGGCACAACCATCAGACACAAGCATCGGGCACAAGCATTGGGCACAAGCATCGGGCACAAGCATCACGCACAAGCATCAGGCACAAGCATAAGGCACAAGCATCAGGCACAAGCATCAGTAACAAGCATCAGGCACAAGCATCAGGCACAACCATCAGACACAAGCATCGGGCACAAGCATTGGGCACAAGCATCGGGCACAATCTTCCGGCACAAGCATGGGGCACAAGCATGGGAAAGAAGTATCGGGCATGAGTGTCGGGCACAAGCATCGGGCAAAAGCATCGGGCACAAGCATCCCGCACAACCATCAGGCACAAGCATCGGTCACAAGCATCGGGCATAAGCATCGGAGACGAGCATCAGGCACAAGCATGGGGAAGAAGTATCGGGCATGAGTGTCGGGCACAAGCATCGGGCAAAAGCATCGGGCACAAGCATCCCGCACAACCATCAGGCACAAGCATCGGTCACAAGCATCGGGCATAAGCATCGGAGACGAGCATCAGGCACAAGCACCGGCACAATCATTAAGTACAAGCATTGCGCACAGGCGTCGGGCACAAGCATCAGGCACAAGCATCAGGTACCAGCATCAGGCACAAGCATGAGGCACAAGCATCAGGCACAAGAATCAGGCACAATAATCAGGCACAATTATTTGGAACAAGTATCAGGCACAAGCATCAGGCACAAGAATCAGGCACAAGAAAAAGGCACAAGAATCAGGCTCAAGCATGAGGCACAAGCATCAGGCACACTCATCAGGCACAGGAATCAGGCAGTCAAAGGCATCAGGCAGAAGCATTGGGCACAAGAATCAGGCACAAGCATCAGGCACAGGCATCAGGAAGACGCATGATGCACATGCGTGAGGCACAAGCATCAGGCACAAGCATCGAGCACAAGCATAAGACACAAGCATCAGGCACAAGCATCAGGCACAAGCATCAGGCGCAAGCATGAGGCACAAGCATCAGGAACAAGCATCAGGAACAAGCATCAGGCACAAGCATCAGGCCCAAGCATCAGGCACAAGTATCAGACCCAAAAGGAATCAGGCACAAGCACACGGCACATGAATAAGGCACAAGCATCACGCACAAGCATCAGGCACAAGCATCAAGCACAAGCATCAGGCACAAGCATCAGGCACATGCACCAGGCACAAGCATAATGTAGAAGCATCAGGCACAAGCATCAGGCACAAGCATCAGACACAAGCATCAGGCACAAGCATCAGGCACAAGCGTCAGGCACAAGCATCAGGCACAAGCATCAGGCACAAGCATCAGGCACAAGCATCAGGCACAAGCATCAGGCACAAGCATCAGGCACAAGCATCAGGCACAAGCATAAGGCACAAGCATCAGGCACAAGCATCAGGCACAAGAATCAGGCACCATCATCAGGCACAAGCATCGGGCACAGGAATCAGGCACAAGGATCAGGTAAAAGCATCAACACATGCATCAGGCACACGCATCAGGCACACGCATCAGGCAAACGCATCAGGCACAAGAATCAGGTACAGCCATTAGGCACAAGCATCAGGCACAAGCATCATACACAAGCATCAGGAAGAAGCATCAGGCACAAGCATCAGGCACAAGCCTCAGGCACAAGCATGAGGCACAAGTATCAGATACAAGCATCAGGCACAAGATCAGGCACAAGCATCAGGCAAAAGCATCAAGCACAAGCATCAGGCACAAGCATCATGCACAAGCATCAGGCAGAAGCATCAGACACACGCATCAGGAACAAGCATCAGGCACAAGCATCATGCACAACCATCAGGAACAAGCGTCAGGCACGAGCATCAGGCACAAGAATCAGGCACAAGCATCAGGCACAAGCATCAGGCACAAGCATCAGGCACAAGCATTAGGCACAAGCATTAGGCACAAGCATCGGGCACAAGAATCAGGCACAAGCATCTGGAAAATGCATCAGGCACAGGCATCTGGAACATGCATCAGGCACAAGCATCAGGCACAAGCATCAGGCACAAGCATCAGGCAAAAGCATCAAGCACAAGCATCAGGCACAAGCATCAAGCACAAGCATGAGGCACCAGCATTTAGCACAAGCATCAGGCACGATCATCAGACACAAGCATCAGGCACAAGCATCGACAGAAGCATCAGGCACACGCATCAGGCACACGCATCGGGCACACGCATCAGGCATACAGATCAGGCACAAGAATCAGGCACAAGCATCAGGCACAAGCATCGGGCACGAGCATCAGGCACAAGCTTCAGGGATAAGCATCAGGCACAAGCATCAGGCACAAGCATGAGGCACAAGCATGAAGCACAAGCATGAGGCACACGCATGAGGCACAAGCATCAGGAAAAAGCATCACTCGAAAGCATTGGGCACAAGCATCAGGCTCAAGCATCAGGCACAAGCATCAAGAACAAGCATCAGGCACAAGCATCAGTAACAAGCATCAGGCACAAGCATCAGGCACAACCATCTTTTACAAGCATCAGGCACAAGCATTGGCCACAATCACCGGGCACAAGCATGGGGCACAAGCATGGGGAAGAAGTACCGGGCATGAGTGTCGGGCACAAGCATCAGGCACATGCATCGGGCACAAGCATCAGGCACAAGCATCAGGCACAAGCATCCGGCACAACCATGGGGCACAAGCATCGGTCACAAGCATCAGGCATAAGCATCAAAGACGAGCATCAGGCACAAGCACCGGGCACAATCATCAGGTACAAGCATCGCGCACAGGCATCGGGTACAAGCATCAGGCACAAGCATCAAGCACCGGCATCAAGCACAAGCATGAGGCACAAGCATTAGGCACAAGCATCGGGCACAAGCAACAGGCACAATGGTTTGGCACAAACATCAGGTGCAAGCATCAGGCACAAGCATCAGGCACAAGCATCAGGCACAAGCATCAGGCACAAGAATCAGGAACAAGCATCAGGCACAAGCATCAGGCACACGCATCAGGCACAAGCATCAGGCAGTCAAAGGCATCAGGCACAAACATTAGGCACAAGCATCAGGCACTATCATCAGGCACAGGAATAGGGCACACGCATCAGGCACACGCATCAGGCACAAGCATCAGGCAGAAGCATCAGGCGCAAGCATGAGGCACAAGCATCAGGAACAAGCATCAGGCACAAGAATCAGGCACAAGCATCAGACCCAAAATGAATCAGGCACAAGCACACGGCACAAGAACCAGGCACAAGAATCAGGCACAAGCATCACGCACAAGCATCAAGCACGAGCATCTACGCACAAGCATCAGGCACAAGCACCAGGCACAAGCATAAGGCAGAAGCATCAGGCACAAACATCAGGCACAAGCATCAGGCACAAGCATCAGGCACAAGAATCAGGCACAAGCATCAGGCACAAGCATCAGGCGCAAGCATCAGGCACAAGCATCAGGCACAAGCATCAGGCACCACCATCAGGCACAAGCATCGGGAAGAGGAATCAGGTACAAGGATAAGGCACAAGCATCGACACATGCATCAGTCACACGCATCAGGCACACGCATCAGGCAAACACATCAGGCACAAGCATCGGGCACAGCCATTAGGCAAAATCATGAGGCACAAGCATCATGCACAAGGATCAGGAACAAGCATCAGGCACAAGCATAAGGCACAAGCCTCTGGCACAAGAATCAGGCACAAGAATCAGGCAAAAGCATCAGGCACAAGATCAGGCACAAGCATCAGGCAAAAGCATCAAGCACAAGCATCAGGCACAAGCATCAGGCACAAGCATCAGGCAGAAGCATCAGGGACAAGCATCAGACACAAACATCAGGAACAAGCATCGGGCACAAGCATCATGCACAACCATCAGGAACAAGCGTCAGGCACAAGCATCAGGCACAAGAATCAGGCACAAGAATCAGGCACAAGCATCAGACAAAAGCATTAGGCACAAGCATTAGGCACAAGCATCAGGCACAAGCATCGGGCACAAGAATAAAGCACAAGCATCTGGAAAATGCATCAGGCACAAGCATCTGGAACATGCATCAGGCACAAGCATCAGGCACAAGAATCAGGCACAAGCATAAGGCAAAAGCATCAGGCACAAGAATCAGGCACAAGCATCAAGCACAAGCATGAGGCACCAGAATTAGGCACAAGCATCAGGCACGATCATCAGACACAAGCATCAGGCACAAGCATCTACAGAAGCATCAGGCACACGCATCAGGCACACGCATCGGGCACACGCATCAGGCATACAGATCAGGCACAAGAATCAGGCACAAGCATCAGACACAAGCATTGGGCACAAGCATCAGGCACAAGCATCAGGCAGAAGCATCAGGCACAAGCATCAGGCACAAGCATCAGGCACAAGCATGAGGCACAAGCATGAGGCACACGCATGAGGCACAAGCATCAGGGAAAAGCATCACTCCAAAGCATCAGGCACAAGCATCAGGCTCAAGCATCAGGCACAAGCATCAGGAACAAGAATCAGGCACAAGCATCAGAAACAAGCATCAGGCACAAGCATCAGGCACAACCGTCTGACACAAGCATCGGGCACAAGCATCGGCCACAATCATCGGGCACAAGCATAGGGCACAAGCATGGGGAAGAAGTACCGGGCATGAGTGTCGGGCACAAGCATCGGGCACAAGCATCGTGCACAAGCATCAGGCACAAGCATCAGGCACAAGCAATCGGCACAAGCATCGGGCACAAGCATCGGGTACAAGCATCAGGCTTAAGCATCAGAGACGAGCATCAGGCACAAGCACCGGGCACAATGATCGGGTACAAGCATCGCGCACAGGCATCGGGTACAAGCATCAGGCACAAGCATCAGGCACCGACATCAGGCACAAGCATGAGGCACAAGAATTAGGCACAAGCATCAGGCACAAGCATCAGGCACAAGCAACAGGCACACGCATCAGGCACAAGCATCAGGCACAAGCATTTGGCACAAGCATAAAGTGCAAGCATCAGGCACAAGCATCAGGCACGAGCATCAGGTACAAGCATCAGGCACAAGAATCAGGAACAAGCATCAGGCACAAGCATCAGGCACACGCATCAGGCACAGGCATCAGGCAGTCAAAGGCATCAAGCACAAACATTAGGCACAAGCATCTGGAAAAATCATCAGGCACAAGCATCTGGAACATGCATCAGGCACAAGCATCAGGCACAAGCATCAGGCACAAGCATGAGGCACAAGCATCAGGCACAAGCATCAGGCACAAGCATCAGGCACAAGCATCAGGCAGAAGCATCAGGCACAAGCATCAGGAACAAGCACCAGGCACAAGCATCAGGCACAAGAATCAGGCACAAGCATCAGGCACAAGCATCAGGCACAAGCATCGGGCACAAGCATCAGGCACAAGAAACTGGAAAAAAGCATCAGGCACAAGCATCCGGAACATGCATCAGGCTCAAGCATCAGGCACAAACATCAGGCACAAGCATCAGGCACAAGCATCAGGCACGAGCATCAAGCACATGCATGAGGCACCAGCATCAGGCAAAAGCATCAGGCACGAGCATTAGACACAAGCATCAGGCACAAGCATCGACACAAGCATCAGGCACACGCATCTGGCACACGCATCAGGCACACGCATCAGGCACACAGATCAGGAACAAGAATCAGGCACAAGCATCAGGCACAAGCATCGGGCACAAGCATCAGGCACAAGCATCAGGAACAAGTATCAGGCACAAGCATCAGGCACAATCATCGAGCACAAGCATCAGGCACAAGCCTCAGGCACAAGCATCAGGCACAAGTATCAGGCACAAGAATCAGGCATAAGCATCAGGCACAGGCATCAGGCACAAGAATCAGGCACAAGCATAAGGCACGAGATCAGGCACAAGCATCAGGCACAAGCATCAGGCACAAACATCAGGCACAAGCATCAGGCACAAGCATCATGCACAAGCATCATGCACAAGCATCAGGCACAAGCATCAGGAACAAGCATCAGGCACAAGCATCATGCACAAGCATCAGGAACAAGCATCAGGCACAAGCATGAGGCACAAGAATCAGGCACAAGCATCAGCCACAAGCATCAGGCACAAGCATCAGGAACAAGCATCAGGCACAAGCATCGGGGACAAGCATCAGGCACAAGAATTTTGAACATGCATCAGGCACAAGAATCAGGCACAAGTATGAGGCACAAGCATCAGGCACAAGCATCAGGCACAAGCACCAAGCACAAGCATCAGGCACCAGCATCAGGCACAAGCATCAGGCACAAGCATCACGCACAAGCATCGACACACGCATCAGGCACACGCATCAGGCACACGCATCAGGCACACGCATCAGGCTCACAGATCAGGCACAAGAATCATGCACAAGCATCAGGCACAAGCATCGGGCACAAGCATCAGGCACAAGCATCAGGAACAAGAGTCAGGCACAAGCATCAGGCACAAGAATCAGGCAGAAGCATCAGGCACAAGCATCAGGCACAAGCATCAGGCACAAGCATCAGGCACAATCATAAGGCACAAGCATCAGGCACAAGCATCAGGCAGAAGCATCAGGCACAAGCATCAGGCACAAGCATCAGGCACAAGCATCAGGCACAAGCATAAGGCACAAGCATCAGGCACAAGCATCAGGCAGAAGCATCAGGCACGAGCGTCAGGCACATGCATCAGGCACAAGCATCAGGCACAAGCATCAGGCACAAGAATCAGGAATGAGCATCAGGCACAAGAATCGGGCACAAACATCAGGCACAAGCTTGAAGCACAAGGATCAGGCAAAAGCTTCAGGCACAAGCATTAGGCACTAGAATCAGGCACAAGCATCAGGCAAAAGCATCAGGCACAAGCATCAGGCACAAGCATCAGGCACAGGCATTAGGCACAGGCATCAGGCAGGCACAGGCATCAGGCACAAGCATTAGGCACAAGCATCAGGCACAAGCATCAGGCACAGGCATGAGGCACACGCATCAGGCACAAGCATCAGGCACAAGCATCAGGCACAAGCATGAGGCACACGCATCAGGCACACGCATCAGGCACAAGCATCAGGCAAAAGCATTGGGCACAAGCATCAGGCACAAGCATCAGGCACAATCATCAAGCACAAGCATCAGGCAAAAGCATGAGGCACAAGCATCAGGCACAAGCATCAGGCACAAGCATCAGGCACAAGAATCAGGCCCGAGTATCAGGCACAAGTATCAGGCACAAGCATCAGGCACAAGCACACGGCACAAGAATCAGGCACAAGCATCACGCACAAGCATCAAGCACAAGCATCAGGTACAAGCATCAGGGACAAACATCAGGCACAAGCATCAGGCACAAGCATCAGGCACAAGCATCAGTTTCAAGCATCAGGGACAAGCATCAGGCACAAGCATCAGGCACAAGCATGAGGAACAAGCATCAGGCACAAGCATCAGGCACAAGCATCAGGTTCAAGCATCAGGGACAAGCATCAGGCACAAGCATCAGGCACAAGCATGAGGAACAAGCATCAGGCACAAGCATCAGGCACAAGCATCAGGCGCAAGCATCAGACACAAGCATCAGGCACAAGCATCAGGCAAAAGCATCAGGCACAAGGATCAGGCACAAGCATCGGGCACAAGCATCAGGCACAAGCATCACGCGCAAGCATCAGGCACAAGGATCATGCACAAGCATCAGGCACAAGCATAAGGCACAAGAATCAGGCATAAGCATCAGGAACAAGCATCAGGCGCCACCATCAGGCACAAGCATCAGGCACAAGAATCAGGCACAAGGATCAGGCACAAGCATCGACACGAGCATCAGGCACACGCATCAGGCACACGCATCAGGAACACCCATCAGGCACAAGCATCAGGCACAAGCATCAGGCACAAGCATCATGCACAAGCATCAGGAACAAGCATCAGGCACAAGCATCAGGAACAAGCCTCAGGCACAAGCATCAGGCAGAAGCATCAGGCACAAGCATCAGGCACAAGCATCAGGCACAAGAATCAGGCACAAGCATCAGGCACAAGAATTAGGCACAAGCATCAGGCACAATATCAGGTACAAGCATCAGGCACAAGCATCAGGCACAAGCATCATGCACAAGCATCAGGCAGAAGCATCAGGCACAAGCATCAGGCACAAGAATTAGGCACAAGCATCAGGCACAATATCAGGTACAAGCATCAGGCACAAGCATCAGGCACAAGCATCATGCACAAGCATCAGGCAGAAGCATCAGGCACAAGCATTAGGAACAGGCATCAGGCACAAGCATCATGCACAAGCATCAGGAACAAGCATCAGGCACAAGCATCAGGCACAAGAATCAGGCAAAAGCATCAGGCACAAGTATCAGGCACAAGCATCGTTTATACCTAGTCACCCCAAATCCACACACTGATTAATGAGTGAACAAGATGGAAACTCGTGGTGAGGAGCCTTCAAAGAAAAAAATGCGGACATGTGATTGTGTTTCTTGAAAATTGCTTGCTACAATCATGTTCACACTAGCTTCAATGTACATCAACTCTAGAAAATCACTGAAATTCCTTGAGAAAGGGATTCCCTTACAAAAATTTCATTCTAGAAATATAGGATTCCGTTTGAGATAACTTCAGCATATGTTTTCTGAAAATCAAACCCACGTTTGTACTTTCTGAAATATTATGCTATGTCTGCAAATAGACAGTAGACGTATACGCATACTTGATTCTGTCAACACTGAATATGGATTTTACATGTGTAGTTGGGTGACTCGTATTTCGAGCGGCAGGTATCAATGGTCAGACGCCCCC
>SZWC01000425.1:86296-98355 GCA_023375785.1 Penium margaritaceum
GAGAGAGAGAGAGAGGGAGAGAGAGAGAGAGAGAGAGAGAGAGAGAGATTGAGAAAAGGAGAGCAAGATAGAGAGAGAAGGAGAGGGAGCAAGGGAGAGGGAGAGACCAACAGGGAGAGAGAGGAGAAGAGGGAGAGAGGGGAGGGGGGCGGGCCGTGGGTGGGATCAAGAGAGGGGAGGACGGGGGTGGGATGGCGATAAAGAGCTGGGCAATTGGCGACTGCGAGGTCGATGGCGATGGCGATGAAGAGGACAATGACAACAGTGATGGCAATAGCGATGGGGATGGCAATGGCGAGGACAATGGCAACGCCGATGGCAGTGGCGATGGCAACGGTGACGGCGACGGCAACGGTGACGGCGACGGCAACGGTGACGGCGACGGCGATGGCGAGGATGATGCCAATGCAGATGACACTGACGAAAAAAAGGGGGGAAGAGGGGGGGGGGCTGATGGGGGGGGAAGAGCAAAAGATAGAGAATGAAACCGGTGAGACGTTCGTGACCAGTTTAGTCATGTACAAAGTTATACATGGTGGAACGATGGTAAATGATCGTGGGGGGCGCCAGCTCATATCCTCATATATGTGCTAGCGGTAGTGGTTGCTTCGCTTGTAAGAGCCCTCGCCCCTCTAAGGCGTGCTCTATTGCATTGACACGTCATTCATTCTATTCACTTTTGATTTCTCAGTGTCTTCTTCTCCTCCTCCCTTTTTCCTTAACCCCTAGCCCAGTCTTCTTCTACTCCACCTGCAAAGGTGATCATGTTGGCATGATAGAGATTTCTTTTATTGCGGTACTAGTAGTAGCAAAGTTTATGACTTAGGTCTACGTCATGCTAGATGTGGCATCTAGATCATCGAAACCTGTGGGGGTGGCAGCAGCAACGGTGGTGGCGGTGGTGGTGGTGGCGGTGGTGTTGGTGGTGGTGGTGGTGGTGGTGGTGGTGGTGGTGGTGGTGGTGGTGGTGGTGGTGGTGGTGGTGGCATCGGCGGCGATGGCAGTGGTGGTGGAGCTGTTGTTGGGATTCACGGCACAACTTCCTCCCATTTGCAAAAGAGTGAAACACGATGTGATATGTGTTCAGAATGCTCAGAAAGTTCCTGGAAGTGTGATTAGTTATCAATTGATTCGCACCTCTTATTCAATAAGTCTCACTGGCCAGTTTGATGTGAATAAATTAAGTGACACAATATGTAACAAAACACAGGAAAAACGTACACAGGAAAAACTTTTGGACATACTTCCGTGACCTACGTATAGATTTTTAGTTTTGAATGCAAACGCTGTCACCAGTCAAGCGACAGCTCGACTGTTGCTCAAGCTACAGGCAAGCTGTCACTCGCGCGACATTCAAGCTATCACTCAAGGGGCAGCTTGACTGCCGCTCATATGGCAGGTTGACAAGACATAGAAGGGATTAAGAGGAGTGGCACTGTTTTTTATTTTGGTCATTTGCAAAAGACACAAGTCAATCCTTGACAAATGTCAGAGAAATGAATCTTTCGATTGGAAATCTCATGGTCCAGACCTGTTGAAAGAATCTTACATCCTTGTAACGTAACAACAGCGAAGAAGAATCAATGTGATGTCCATGTTTTAACCCCATCTTGCAAAAGGCATCCATTGAAAACCCTTCATTCGTCAACATCGATGGCTCAGTAGGTCAGACACTTCGGCAACCAATGTTCACTAGAGTACAGAATGTATATCTATCCCGCATGTACAATGCCCAATACAATCAATCAGTACAAATTTGTTGTAGGAGGGGGGAGGGGGGGCCTGTGTTGGCTCTAGTGGGCGTGGAGGCACCCTCAAGGATTCCTAGCTCTCACTGGTTCACACTACCAAGGTTTGGGACAGCCAATGGACACCTTTGGTGAAGAGTGTGGAGCACAACGATCACGGATGTGAGTGGGCAGAACTCGTCGCATTCAGTAGAACTGAATCGAAACACGATTTTGTTACTTATCATAGTGAGATTACATCAGATCCTTATAGCCTGTGATCTAAGCTTTCCAACGCATCCAAGCACGCCCAAAACAGAGCAGGAGAGCCCCTGCTACGGCCGTCGAAGTAACCCTTGGTGGAGCCGTCCACCTTGCCTTGAACGCTAGGCAACGGGAGGCGCTTCGACGATGACCCGTCGAAGCGCCTTTCCTTGCCCATAAGTCAAGGAGAAGCTCACCCTGGTCAAGGAGAGTCTTCTGGTTGCTTCCTTTATGGCCCTGGTGCATTTGGGTTCGTTGGAGACGAACTCGGATCACTGGTGGTGGATTATCCCGCCACCCATGGCGGGTACCAGATTCCAACCCCCAACACCCGAATTTCGGGCTAGGCTAACTTTCTGAATACTCACTCAAATCGAGCGATTCAAAGCTCGATCCTGCATGGAAAAATCCAAGGAATCCAAATCTAAAATCAGATCACGTAATCTACCACTCCTCAGTGGTCGAACCAGGAAGTACACTCAACGGCATTCATGGCAAGGGGCACACCATGTCAACAATCTCCCCCTTGCACCGCAGCCTTGATGCCCTGTCCTTGGAACCTGTAGCATGTTAAACTTCAGAGTGCAGACCGAGTTCCATGCAGCTCGCGTCGTGCCTGTCCTTGGGCTGTGCCTTGGTCATGGCGTCGGCGAGCATGCGCTTAGTGCCACAATACACGATGGCAGCATCTCCCTTTGCCACCAAGTCTCGCGCATAGTGATGCTGGATCTCGATGTGCTTGGTCCTCCTGTGCAACACTGGGTTCTGGGTGAGGCTGATGGCACTCATGTTGTCAACGTTGAGTACCGTCGGCTTCCTTTGCGGCACGCCTATCTCCTTTAGCAGCCGCCTCAGCCACACCGCCTCCTTTGCGGCTTCAGTGAGCGCGATGTACTCCGCTTCGTTGCTGGACAACGCCACGCAGTCCTGCTTCCTTCTTGCCCATGAAGCCGCTGCACCACCAAGCACAAACACGTACCCGGACGTTGATTTTCTGTCATCCACATCACCAGCCCAGTCGGCATCTGAGTAGCCGACCAACTCGAGGGAGTCGTCACGCGCTCCCCCTCCAAACACGAGCTGCGACTGTTTTGTCGCCTTGAGATAGCGGAGGATCCACTTCACCGCTTGCCAATGCAGCGGCCCGGGGTCAGCAACGTAGCGGCTCACTTGGCCCTCCGTGAAAGCCAGGTCGGGCCGCGTCACCACCATGGCGTACATGATGCTCCCCACTGCGGACTGGTATGGCACACCTGCCATCTCATCCTTCTCCTCGTCCGTGCTCGGGCCCATGCTCGAGCTCAGCTCACACGTGGTGGTCATGGGTGTGCCGATGGGGTTGCACTCCTCCATGTTGTAGCGGCAGAGCACCTCTTGCACGTACTTTGCCTGCCCCATCTCGAGCGTGCGTGCCTTGCGGTCCCTCTTGATGGCAACGCCGAGGTAGTACTCGAGCTCGCCCATGTCGGTCATTTTGAACCGACCGCCCAGCTGCCGCTTCAGGTTCATCAACTCCTCCATGTCCGATGACACGAGGATGAGATCATCCACATAGAGTGCCACGATCTGGTGCAACCCCGATTGCTTCCGCACGTACACGCTGTGATCCGCCTCGCAGCGCTTGAAGCCAAGCTCGGCCATAAAGCCGTCCATTTTCAGGTACAACATGAGTGGCGCTTGCTTCAGCCCGTAGAGCGCCTTGCGAAGCCGGCACACCTTCCCCGGCGGCGTGTCTACTCCCTCCGGCACCTCCATGTAGACCTCCTTGTCTAGGTCGCCGTTGAGGAACGCAGTTTTCACATCCATTTGGTGGACTTCGTAGTCGCACACCACCGCCACCGAGAGGATGGAGCGAATGGAGGCGAACGCCACCGGCGCGAAGGTTTCATCGTTATGTTCACCCTTTCACTGGGCGTACCCCTTTGCGACCAGCCGTGCCTTGTACCGCTCCACCTTCCCCTCCTTGGTGAGCTTCTTTCTGAAGATCCAATTGGAGCCGATGATTTTCGCGCCCTCCGGCCTGTCAAATCAACTGCCAAGTGTCATTCTCTTCATGGGAGGCGAGCTCAGATTTTATAGCTCCCTCCCACTCAGTCCCATCCTTCCGCTGCAATACGTCCTTGACGGTCTCGGGCTCCTCTTGCACAAAGAACGCTCGAGCGATCCCAGTCCAGATGCCCTCTGCGGCATCGTACCTCTTTGCCGTCCTCCTTGCGTGTCCGCTTCTCCGGGACTGCTGCTGTTGAGGCTGCTGCTGCTGCTGCCGTTGCTGTTGCTGCTGCTGCCCCCTCGCGGTGCCACTCGCACCGCTGGCCTGCTCCCCCTCTCTCGGGGACCGTGGAGATGCGGACTCACTCCCCACATCTTTGTTCAGCTCCACTGCTGCCGGCGCTTCAGACTCATTGTCCGACTCGGCTGAATGCAAATCAGCCGCTCCCACATCGCCCGGATGGTTCTTGTCGGTTGGAGCCGATGGGACGTCACCCTCTTTTGCGTCCTCCGGTGTCTCTCCCTCAAGGAGTGGCAGCTACTCCCCACGCTTGGAGAGACCCGCGTCCTTGTCCGTCCAACGGCTGACCTCGTGGAAGGTGACGTCATGACTCTTCACGATCTCCTGCCTCCGTGGGTCGAAGAGCCGGTACGCCTTGCTCCTGCTCTCGTACCCGACGAAGATGCACCGGCGAGTCCGCGGGTCCAGCTTGCCCCGCCCCTCCCATGCCTGCACAACAGCATGTGCAACACAACCAAACGTGCGGAGGTGTGCCACAGTTGGCTTCCTGCCGCTCCACACTTCTTGTGGCGTCTTCCACACCTTGGACTCCGCGTCTTTTAGCGGCTTCGTCGGCGTCAGGTTCATGATGTACGCCGCTGTCCATGCCGCCTCGCCCCAGTACCACTGTGCGAGGCCGGCGTCACTCAACATGGACCAGACCATGTTGAGGGTGGTGCGGTTCGCCCTCTCGGCGACGCCATTCTGCTGCGGAGAGTGTGGCGTAGTTTACTGCCATGCGATCCCCTTGCTCTTCATCCATTCCGAGCAGCCCTCGTACTCGCCGCCGTTGTCGCTCCGAACGCCTTCACCTTCAACTCCGTTTGGCGCTCCACAGCCGCCACAAACTCCTGCATGCACGACAAGACACCGCTCTTCCTCTTGATGATGTGGAGGTAGAGCTTGCGGCTGTGATCGTCAATGAAGGTCACGAAGTAGCGAGTGCCCCCAATGGAGCTCTCGAACGGTCCACACACGTCAGTGTGGACCACCTCCAACTTCGCCAATGCACGCGTTCCTTTGCCATCGAACGGCTGCCGTGTTGCCTTGCCGACCACGCACGGCTCGCACACGGCATTCTTGGCTGCGTCGAGGCTTTTGACCTCAAAACCCTGCACCACTTCCTTCTTTGCCTTATCCCGCACAGTTGAGGGAGCGATGTGGCATAGGCAACGATGCCATAGGTCCAGGTCCCCTTCATCCTTCGTCACAACGTTGGCGGCGTCGGTCCTCACCACATCGGCAAGGACCTTGGTACGGAGAAGGTACAGGTCCTCCTCCCTCTTGTCACGTGCAATCACCTCGCCGTCTCCCTCCTTCCGGATGATAGCCTCCCTCTTGTTGAAGTGTACCTCGAGCCCCCTTGTCGGTAAGGCGGCTCACTGACAGCAGGTTTGCCCCAAAGTTGGGCATGTGGAGTACGTTGTAGATGGTGCACGGAATGACTTTCCCGTTCACTACCGACTCGATGCGTACATTGCCTTCGCCCGCGGCCAACTCCGTTTTGCCNAGGTCCTCCTCCCTCTTGTCACGTGCAATCACCTCGCCGTCTCCCTCCTTCCGGATGATAGCCTCCCTCTTGTTGAAGTGTACCTCGAGCCCCCTTGTCGGTAAGGCGGCTCACTGACAGCAGGTTTGCCCCAAAGTTGGGCATGTGGAGTACGTTGTAGATGGTGCACGGAATGACTTTCCCGTTCACTACCGACTCGATGCGTACATTGCCTTCGCCCGCGGCCAATTCCGTTTTGTTATTGGCCACTGTCATGCGCCGCTTGGTGGCGCCGTAGGTGACGAACGCCGCCCGGTTGCATTGTGTGTGGCGGCCTGATCCGGAGTCGATCACAGTGACTTCCGGATCTGTCAAGTCGGTAGACTCCCTGGCCATCATGGCTTGGGTGTCCTTCCCGCCCTTCCTGGGCTGGTCCGACTTCTTGTTGGGGCAATCACGTGTGTAGTGGCCCTGTTTGCCACAATTGTAGCACTCCCCCTTGTTGTCACCTCTCTTGGTGCCCTGGTTGGCACCCTTCTCCTTCTTGCCTCCCCCTCCACCTTGAGGGCGGACGGCATAGGCGGAAGTTCATGTCGTCCCACTCTCTCTCCCACCACGCCGCATCCATTCGTTGCGGACGTACTCAGCCACCTTTGGGTACTTCAGCTCATCGGCGGACCACCCACCTACGACAGTGATCATGGGACTCCAACTGTCCGGCAAGGCCAGGAGGAGGATCATGGCTTGCAGCTGAGGGTCGACCTTCCATCTGGTGGCTATGCACTAGGCAGTGAGGGACTCAATCTGCTGCAGGATCTCCATGATGTCGTCGCCTTCGTTGGCTCGGAGGGTGACGAGCCTCTTGAAGACGAAGAGCTGGTTAACAAGGTTGGTGGACTGATAGATGGTGCAGAGTTTCTTCCAGGCCTCCGCGGCCTCCGGGCATCCTTGGATGAGGGAGCGCTGCGTCAGAGCAAGCGCATACACCAACAAAGCAAGCGCCTTCTTGTTGCGCTTCTTGTACGCTTCCACTTCCTCCGGTGTCGCGGTATCCGGAGGGGTAGTTTCTTCACCCTTGACCAGCTCAAGCAGGCCCTTGTCATCAAGGAAGACCTCAAACTCCCACCTCCAAAGGTGGAAGCCAAGTCCGTCAAACTTGGAGACGCCGATGCTCTCTTGCTCGGTCGGTGCCATGGCGCGCGGCGGTAGTGTGAACGTTGTAGAGCTAGGGTCCTTCTAGGCACGTGGGCCCATAACCCATTGTTGGTTCTAGTGGACGTGGAGGCACCCTCAACGATGCCTAGCTCTCACTGGTTCACACTACCAAGGTTTGGGACAACTAATGGACACCTTTGGTGAAGAGTGTGGAGCACAAGGATCACGGATGTGAGTGGACAGAACTCGTCGCATTCAGTAGAACTGAATCAAAACACGATTTTGTTAGTTAGAATAGTGAGATTACATCAGATCCTTATAGCCTGTGATCTAAGCTTTCCAACACATCCAAGCACGCCCAAAACAGATCAGTAGAGCCCCTGCTACAGCCGTCGAAGTAACCCTTGGTGGAGCCGTCCACCTTGCCTTGCACGCTAGGCAACGGGAGGTGCTTCGACGATGACCCGTCGAAGAGCCTTTCCTTGCCCAGAAGTCAAGGAGAAGTTCACCCTGGTCAAGGAGAGTCTTCTGGTTGCTTCCTTTATGGCCCTGGTGCATTTGGGGTTCGTTGGAGACGAACTTGGATCACTGGTGGTGGATTATCCCGCCACCCATGGCGGGTACCAGATTCCACCCCCCCAACACCCGAATTTCAGGCTAGGCTAACTTTCTGAATACTCACTCAAATCGAGCGATTCAAAGCTCGATCCTGCATGAAAAAATCCAAGAAATCCAAAATCTAAAATCAGATCAGGTGTTCTACCACTCCTCAATGGTCGAACCAGGAAGTACACTCAACGGCACTCATGGCAAGGGGCACACCATGTCAACAGACTGGTCACAAGCCCCTCCTCTCCCCCCTAAATGTTACGTGTCTAGGGTCTATGTAGCGGAAAGTGAACGAGGAGGGAGTGAGGCAAAATGCACTTGTGTGATTATTTGAGAGAAATTTTGTTGAAACAAAGAGTGGGTTGAGTATGCATGCCCACTTTTGTACATGTATACAAGTGCATAAGGTACATAACCAGATACACAACCATTTACACTTTGTTTTTTGGGGGGAGGGGGGGGACCTGATCTCGTCTGACAGACATTGGAAGAAGTAATTCTGTGCAAATTTTGTGATTTCCACCAGATACACACCCATGTACACACATGAAACACACATTCAACGTGGGTGGACCAAGGACCTGCATGTTTGTCCTGACAGCGGCGCATGGTCGCCTCATGCAGGTTGGCTCCGGAATCGGCTACATCAATGAGATACAACAGAGCATTGCCAAATTCCTCAGCCTCTTGGCGTCGGACATGATATTGATGGATATGAGGGTGCCAGAAAGTGAAAAAAATAGGTTGCTCGATAAAAATCATCTGGCATGATAGTTGCATGGAGGATGTTTCACAAGTTCCAACACACTTTACGAAACTCAATGCGGAGTCCGTTTGAGTGAGATATGGATTTCCAAATTTTGGAGATCATGGCTCGGGTTCAAGTGACGACCTGAGCACTTTGAGCTCAGAAGGCGGCAAAATTATTGGCCAAGACGGCTGAGAGCGGCCTTCAAGGGGAAAGGACGGCTGGAGGGCCTCCAGGAGACTTCAAGGAAGGACCACTCCATGATTATAGGCCGTGCAGGTCGTGGGAAACATAAATCTCATGTGTGACAAGGTGACTGCCGCTCATCCCGCTAGGCTAGGAGAGTGTGCTAGAGGGTCAAATTTGACAGAGTGGATCTCAGTGCTCCCTTAAGGGCTTGTTAGAAAGCTGTGATAATTTACTTTCTCACTCAAGAGTCGATTCAGACATTCACGTTCTCTGCAGACCTACATTCGCTTCGTAATTTCTGTCTGTGCAACCTACAACTTCCTTTCACAAACAGTTGGTCCTGCCTAGGCGGCTCTTGGTGAGCCTGATAACCTCCCTGAGGGCTGCCCCAGTTTCCATCAGATATCATGCCTTGAGGATAGCGTTCGACTGTCTCAGCAGGAGATGCTCCGACTCCTCATGGAGAGCTTTGAGCACCTTCTTCACCATCTGAAGGTGGAGAGGGGGAGGGGGGAGCGAGGATGGAATGTCAAGGGACATCATGGAATGTAAATTTTTGTACATTATGCGATGTCCGCCAGATAAAAATCAATATACACACTCCCAGAACACTTTTGGGCGGGGAGGATTGCATGATGCTCACTAAATGTGAATAGAGACAAAATTGTAGAGTGACTCCCTACACACTGTAAATCATTATCTCTTCTCTCCGGGACAAAAACATAGACTATTCACAAGATATACCACTAACAAATCTTTTTAATACCTGTAATGGACTAACATGGCAAAAGATCCATTCGCTTACTGAATTTCTAGTTTTTTTTTCTTTCTCCATAACAAGGTTGATGAGTACAATATGAAGCCATGTTTTGGTGAACATACATGAAGTCTTATGTAGGTATCCTTCCAGAAAAACCTTCATATGCACATAGGTTGTTAAACACATGTAATAGAGTGTATAAAAAACACACAACTAACCATTCATTGGCGGTGGTTACGGTCAAAATGGTGGTGGTGGTGGTGGTGGGTGGTGGCTGCAGTGGCGGCACAGGCAGTGGTGGTGGTTGTGCTTGTGGTGGTGGTGGTACTGGTGGTGGTGGTGGTGGTGATGTTGGTCATGGAGGTGGTGGTGGTGGTGGTGGTGGTGGTGGTGTTGGGGGTATCTTGGTGGTTGTGGCATAATTACAGTATGAAATGAGGAGGAATGGGTTGGGTAGGGGCACGACTAAGAGGCAGTCAGGAATGAATGGAGGGGTGGAGAACACCATGCCATCCGTGATGAGCTGGCGGAGCACTCAATAAGGGGGGGTAAGGGTGATGACATTTTCAGCAACAACAGACATTGGTGGGGGAGCTCTACTCTCACCTCATCATTCTTGACTCAATGAACGATAGGGAGTGGATGGCTCATGTGACCACTGTGGACACTCAGGTTCTAGAGTTGATTGTTGAGAAAAGAGCAATGCAATGTGCACACGCTTTGAAGGAGAAGATATTCTAAGCTGCACTGGGCATGGGCAAAGAGTGGAAACAGTGCCTCTGGATCCACTATTGCCAGCTAATTTGACAGTGGGTGGCCACATGCCTAGAAATTAGGTGGGCCCAAGTGTGGAATATCCGATAGAGTGGGCTGCTTGCAAAGTGACACTCTTGGCCCTGCGGCTGCCCATCACGGGGATGGGCACATAACGCACTCATGAACGCACTCTGGTGCGTTCTGGCTGCAGAACGCACTCATCTGATTCTTTGCAGAGCCTTCAGCCATGGACATCCAGGAGCCTGGGAAACTGGACGTGCCGCAGTGAGAAGATCTCATTGATTCTTTTCATAGCCTTCAGCCATGGATTCTCTAGACTTGATAGACCTGTGCCACAGTCAACCAATCAAGGGGGAGCAAAATGTTCAGTCTCCTGGTGTCACGTAATCTCTCTCTCTCTCTCTCTCTCTCTCTCTCTCCCTCCCTCCCTCCCTCCCTCCCTCCCTCTCTCTCTCTCTCTCTCTCTCTCTCTACCTCCCTCTCTTGCTGTCTCCCTCTCATTTCTTCCACCTCTATGTGCCACGAGTTGCGGTTGTGCGACTGGACACCACGTGGTTGTGCCGATCTTCTTCTTGTGATAATTCTTCATCTCACAAGACATCCTACAAAAAGGAATGGAGGAGAAAGCATGGGGAGAACATATCAGAGGGGACCATCGGGAGGGATCAGGAAGATCTCAAAAGTAGGGAGGGAGAGAGGGAAAGAGAGAGACTAAGAGGGGATAGGTGATGGATATGAGAGTGCCAGAAAGTGACAAAAATTGGTTGCTCGATAAAAATCATCTGCCATGACAGTTGCATAGAGGATGTTTCACAGGTTCTAACGCACTTTACGGAACTCAATTCGGAGTCCGTTTGAGTGAGATATGGATTTCCAAAGTTTGGAGATCATGAGTCGGGTTCAAGTGACGACCTAAGCACTTTGAGCTCAAAAGGCGGCAGGATTATTGGCCAGGACGGCTGAGAGCGGCCTTCAAGGAGAAAAGAAGGCTGGAGGACGTCCAAGAGACTTCAAGGAAGGACCAATCCAAGATTATTAGCCATGCAGGCCATGCGAGACATAATTCTCTTGTGTAACAAGGTTACTGCCGCTCATCCCGCTAGGCTAGGAGTGTGCTAGAGAGTGAGCTTTGACAGAGTGGATCTCAGTGCTCCCTCAGCCAAATGAGTCATATAAGGGCTTGTTAGAAAGCTGTGATGATGTAATTTCTCACTCAAGAGTCGATTCAGACATTCGCATTCTCTGCAAATCTACATTTGCTTCCGTAATTTCTGTCTGTGCACCCTGCAACCCCCTCTCACAAACAGTTGGTCCTGCCTAGGCGGCTCTTAGTGAGCCTTATCACCTCCCTCAGGGCTGCCCCAGTTTCCATCAGTGGTATCAGAGCTAGAACAAGGCTTTGTCTCATCCTTGAGGCATTCCTTGCACCCTGTTGTGTGAGAGAGCCGTTTGTGGGCTGAACGTTGCACTACCATGGCGACATCCGCTTCTGTGGTGGCCGGCGTCAACATCGCCAAGTTCGAAGGCAAGAACTTCTTCAACTGGAGAAACAACATGAAGATGGTGCTGATGGAGAAGGGTCTCTGGAGCCAGGTGGATGAGAAGGAGAAGGAACCAGAAGAAAGCTCCCTATCCCCGGCCCGTACCTACCGCGAGAAGCGTGACCGCGCCCTCGCAAACATCTAGCTCCACCTCGCCGAACGACAGCAACTCCTCGTCCGTGGCATCCTCACGCCAAAGGAGGTTTGGAAAAAGTTTGAGTCCACTTATGCTTCCAAGTCAATCCTCATGAATATGCAGCTACGTCGTCGCTTTCACACTGTGAAGATGGATGAGTCGGGATCCATGATTGACTACATCAACATGGTGAAGTCTCTCTCTGACCAGCTTGCTGCGATTGAGGACCCTGTCAAGGAGCGTGTACTCATGCTAACCATCCTCTCTGGCCTTCCTACCAGCTACACTCCTCTCATTGTTGCCCTGGACCAGCGCAGCGACAAGCTCTCCCTCAACGATGTGGAGGAGAGCTTGCTCTTTGAGGAGGAGCGGCGCAAGGGAGAGGAGGGCGGAAG
>SZWC01000425.1:151379-181744 GCA_023375785.1 Penium margaritaceum
GGGGGGGGGGGGGGGGGGGGGGGGGGACAGTCGTTCTGCACCAGCCTAGGGAGAAGTGCCGTTAATGGCAAACGCCGTGGCATGAACTCGGACAGGTCATACTTTTTGGGGTTAGGTAGTAACCCAATGCAATCAGTTCGGTAGCCAAGAATCTGCGCTGACGTCAGATAATCCACAAAGACTTCCTTGAGGGCAATTCTGTCTCCAATCGGCGTTTCTGTCCACCGACAGCTCATCTCGTATTTTCCAGGTTTTTTCTCTCCATTTCTGTTGCGTCCAGACGACAGGCTCTCTCTATGTGCTGTTCTTCTTACGGAAGCGACTCCCAATCCGAGAAAAATGTGCGATTCAGACAAAATTCGCACAGCAACCAGGGTTCTTCATGAAACAGATACCGCACATCGCAATCAAGCACGTGACTCAAACGATGACTTCTCCACGGACAGGAGGGAAAGGTCGAGCAAAATTCGCTTCCAAGGTAGAAAACATTTTTTAACCCGGCCTGAGTGTATAACTACATAGGCCCCATGCACGCATGCGTGCAGCCAATGCCACTAGTTAGGGTTATGCAGTAACCTTATGCAATCAATTGGGTAGCCAAGAACCTGTGCCAACATCACACAATCCGTTAGCCAAGCTCTTCCACAACATCAAGTACATCTACAGTGGGTTTTTGTTGTCCTCCGGCTGCCAGCTTCCTATTTTACTGAAATTTCCCCCCAGTTCTATTACGTCCGGGAGACAAGTACTCACTAAGCGCGTTCGTTCCCGTGACAACGAATTACAGTCCCAAAAAATGAAGAGGAGCAGAAAAACAACAAAAAGAAACCATGAATGCGAAAAAAAATTCGGACATCGTAAACAACGACGTTACTCGGTCGGGGAAGTCTCCCCGAACAAAGCAAGCCAAGTCAAGCTTCACTCTTTTCCAAAGCATGTATTTTGCTTGAACCCGGCTTACCCCTATCACTACGTAACCCCAATGCACGTTTGCCTGCAAAAACATTCACTAGTTTTGGGAAACAGATAAACTCATGTGGATTGACAAAAAGGCGTAATAGCTGACAAATGCACAACCATGAACATAAGCCTGATACATCCATGAATTGAATATTAAAGAATCTTTATCTGCAAGTTAAGAAATTGTAGTGTCATATTTATGTCGATGGCCATGCCCAATCAGCGACACAAATCGCCAATCGAGCGAAGCGAGGGGGGTGATGTGTCAACCCCGCAGTCATGAGAATTGCGATCGAATGATTAGCCTTTTTTCTTTTACTAGAAATCTCCCACTCATGCATTTAGGGCTTTCTATTTTTGCGAGGATGGAGCCCGTACAAACACAAAACCCTACACCTGCAAATTGGGGTTTGCGAATCAAATAAAGGCTAATCGCTTTTCTCTTGTAGCGCGCGACCGGCGCCACGTGGACCGAGCAGGGGTTTCTAGCCCGTGGGCGGATGGACGGGATGGCTTGACGTTTGGAGACCCTCAAGCATTGCGGTTTTGGCCTAGTTGGCCAAGGATTCCGTCCAATCCATTACATTGGTATCAGAGCGCCACGGTTTGAGTCGAACGTGCGGATGCCGAGGGCGGCTCACTCCTAGTGTGGGGGAGTGTTATCGCGCGACCGGCGCCATGTGGACTGAGGGAGGGTCCTGGCCTGTGGGCGGTTGGACGGGATAGCTTGAGGGTAGGAGGTCCTCAAGCACCGCGGTTCTGGCCTAGTTGGCTAAGGATTCCGTCCAATCCGTTACAATCCCGATCAAGCGAGAACACCTTCAAATATTTTATTGAGAAGAAAACCCACTTTGGTCCATGCAACGCTCTTCCAAACCCTACCCCAAATTACACTCAGAGTCTTAGGGCTTGATTTTGTATGGGCTCCTCCTGGGCCCCGTAGGAGCGAGGCCCAAGAGGTTCCCTTTCAAGACATGGGGTGTTTCGGACCCCCCATTCAAACCTTCCGCAAACCTTTTCTATAAAAGTGACAAACCCATGTATGGAGAGGTTTGCCATTTTTCTTCAATTTTTGTCGACATCAGCATGTTGACGTTTGATGCCATGCGTCATCGACATAGCACGTAGTTTTGGATATAGCATTTTTTGTATGATCACTAGATGTGGCATTATAGGCAAAAAGTTCCGGATTTGCATATGGCATGATTAATGTGCAAAACATGGATGTCTTGTATTTCTCGTGAATTTCGTTGATACATGGACACTCCGCCATTGATAAAGACCTATGTGACAAACACATTCGGATTGTGGCTTTTAACAACCGTGGTTTTTTCAAACTTAAGAAAAGGAACAATGGTTTTGACCCATATTTCATAAGACGTTTTCCTTTCAGTTTTCAGAATATTTCATTCCAAGTCTAGCGAACCTTAAAACATCAGCAATTAGAACCTGGGTTGTAAAATTAAAAGTTTCTCAGAAAATCACACTTGATTGGGCTCTTCGTTACGCTACCTTGTACAAGTTAACTGCAATTAACTTGTACGAGGTAACGTAAAAACTACAAGTTTGGGAAAAGGGAAACTTCTGAAATTAGGATTACATGTACTTCAATGGCACGTGTAAAAACAAGGTATGATTGAAATATTAGGCCCTGGAAAGGCACAACACGTGTGAAGTTGCATTGTCATAAGCCGATTCAACATTTCTTTAGAATAAGTCAAATGCCGTTAAGAACATACAAGACATGTCTTTGTACTAGTAAAGTGTCGTCAAGAAATTATCAGAAAATCACATAAACATCAATTAGGCTCTTCAAACTTCTGTCGAGGCTTTTGGAGAGTGGTCAAAGTTTTCATCATCTATTGAAACATAACACCAACGGTCTCAACAGATGTCCAGAACGACGTTCATATTTTCACATGAACATCTAGATATCAACTTGTCGTGGGCTAAAATTGCAAGAAAGAAGGAACACACTCACAACATTTAAGAACTCGTGTATGTCAGGGACGTACCATTCCTCCCTCTTTT
Organism: Penium margaritaceum; assembly: GCA_023375785.1. Classification (NCBI taxonomy): domain Eukaryota; kingdom Viridiplantae; phylum Streptophyta; class Zygnematophyceae; order Desmidiales; family Peniaceae; genus Penium; species Penium margaritaceum. Next base: position 154,371 of record SZWC01000425.1, read on the forward strand.
GGCAACAACTCCTTGATGCAATACATATCAATGCCAATTCTCAAACTCCCTTAGGTAGTGGGGTATCCTTGCCACTTGATGTGATGTACAATCAGGTTTTTAGTATCATTGGTCAAAAGATGGCATCAACCTTGTAACCAACATCTTCGTCCACTTGGATGAGTGCAATGAATTGCGTAGAGGTTTCGTAGGTTTGCTGTCGCTGATCTGGCAACGCTGTATAGTGAGATAATGCACTAGCACGCAAGACAAGTGCAAGAACATAAATGGTTTGGCTAGGAGATGCATACATAGTCTGATAGCTTTAATAGACTTAAGATGGAGAGATAGAATGACATCTGACAAGCTCACATCACAAGTAGATGTTGTAGTGCACGGTAGGTGATGCAAGCAGTAGAGTGAGTTTGCCATGAACGGATACAAAATCACAGTTTTGGCCGTAACTCTATGCACACACATTCAAATGGACTACCGACTGAACATACGGATGGAAAGTCTCGATTTGGATGCAAAGACAACATACACGCACAGGTTTGGCCTCAATTGGTGAAAACACAATTGAATAATATGATACTTGGATCCAAGGTCAGTCTATTGAGATAACCCAAGAGGCTTTAAGAAATGGGCATAGTGTCCGAGCAAGTCTCTTGAGTGGATCACCATAAATGGTGCTCCGGTGCCAGCTGGGTTCGCATCATTGATCTGCAAGACTATGGACATGGCCGAGTGGTCACTATTGGCTGTACACAGAGACAAGAAAGGCTCTCATTACAATAGGGTTATGGTGTGGATATGTATCGTCTCTCAAATTTATTGCTGATTTCTTTGTATAGATTGACATGGTTATACAACATGGATGGAAATTTTGTTAGGCAAGTCATAATGGAGGAAGAGTTGTCCTCCTTTCTTTGATTGCGAAAGGACCGAGTCATTTTGCCTTTAGCTTCACACCATTATGTCTTATAAACTTTGTTTTTCACGCATTTTAGTAGTATGAGGTGACCAACTTGAAATACGACAACTGTCCTTAACTTTCATCTTCTATTTCAGTGCCTCCTTAGTCTTTGTAAACATGCAACATTGTGTCTCCCAAATGCTACAAGTTTCTCAAAAATGGATGTCCATAAGTATTTTGTGATCTGAACTATGCAGGGCAAACAGGGTCAAAGGAATTTTTAAGTAAACCACTTCAAATGGCATTTCACAGTTGCTGTAGACATCATGGTGTTTGATTTGAGCTGAACGACTGGTATGTTGACTGTTGAGCCAGTGCCACATGGATTGTACGAGATTCAACGCAGTTCTTTGAGTCTCTGAATTGTTTGCTTGATACATTGTCACTTTTGGAGTGGAATGCCATTAATTCTGTAGATATGAGTGTCAAGAAAGAAAGTTTTATGGTAGAAAAAAACTCACAAGACCTCCCATCTCTTTCATTTGTGATGGTGCAAGGTAATTCCTATAGCCAAGGATCAACGTAGTTGTTCCCTTGGCTGTGATAGGGGTGGTTGTCTGGATGAGATGGGCCATCTTGGCAAAGTGGTAACCACCACTGAAACTACATCAAAACCCTTTGGAATAGCAGGCAAATCCTTCTCATAATCCATGGAAGTTTTTGTCCAGGGCTTGGTCGGCATTGCAAGAAACGTTCCTCAAGACCAAGATGATCAAGAGACTGGGAAAGTAACTATAGTGAAAAAAGATGCAAACCATGACCTAGACAAGTGTCATGGCACTCCTATGTTAAAATAATTTGCAGTTCCTTCATCGAAGGTAGGACAATTTCACAAGTGAGGGATCATTGATAACACGAACCATTGAAAAGTTCTGCTCTTTCATTTCCGCTCGAGCGTGCATAGCGACGTGTGAAAAATTGCTCATAGTCACGTGTGAAAGATTCCTCCCTATACAAATCTTGCGCAATTCGACTTGGCCATGATGTCTCATCATGGACTGAGAGCATCTGTCAAATTCGTTTGTCCTTGCTCATAATTGAAATCGTAATGACTGTTTAGCTTTTTGAACTCATTCATCAAGTCTACTGATACCTCAGGATTTTTTGTGCCTTAAGATGAGTTGACCCAGCTTTTGTATATCCAATGAATTGTATTCCTAGTCTGAGGAATCAAGCAACCGTTTCTCTAGCTTGAAACATTAATAAGATGATGTCCCCACTGTTGAAAGCGGCAACAAAAGTTAAGTTGAACTCGTCAGCAACCGTCATAGTATATGGATGACTTCGACTTCATTTTTTGTTGTCTTTGAAAGTAGTGCTACGCCATCAAATTTCTCTGTTTTCAAATTAAACAATGATTCAAATTCTATAATCGGGGTCGTATGATTTTTTTTGTATGCATGCACTTTCTGGGCTCAGCAAGTTCCCTTTCAACGCAGTCCTTTTTCCAATCAATAGTGTTAGTTGCAAAATCCTAAAACACTGGTGCATTCTGATGTTTGTTAGGGTTGACCAATTGGAAAGTAAGGCAACCTTTTAGACAATTTTGATTCGTCCGCTAACAATCTTGTAGCCTAGAAATTCATTCAAATGATGTCCAAAGTTACACCTTGAAAGATTTTAATGGCAATTCTCATTTTTTACAAACTTGAGATCTATTTGAAGGTGTTCTTTGTGCTCTTACCACGTGTGAATTTACACTAGGATGTGGTCAAAGCACACAAAGAAAGATTCCAAAAGAAATGTGCAAAAACGTGTTGTTCATTGTGGCAATAACATGTTGCCAAAACATGGGTGAATGCTAATCGAATGATAGGGAGCTCAGAGTTTCCATTGCAAGTTCAAAATGTGAATGCTTGTATTTCCTTATCTGATAATCAGATTTGGTCAAAACCACTACGAAAATAAATGATGTAAAAAAAATGGGCTACTCAAAGCTCGCCGGAGAGCTCATAAGCTTCAAGGAGGTCAACAACAGTGCTAAAATGTTATGTCATCAAGTGGTGTCCAACTCGTGGTCCGTAAGATAACAGGTCTTCTAGACCTGGTTGGTTGGGTCTTCAGTTTGATCACATCAACGTCTTTTCTTCTGAGGAGACACCTTGCGTGGTATTCTTTCAAGAACAACTCCTCAACATTCTTAATTAAGCAATGAAAAAACCTCAAGTACAGCCACATAATCTATCTAGGCCATCATATAATAGGCCAAAAAATGAGCCGCTGCAAGTTTGCCCTCCTCACCACTTTCCACGTGGATGGGCCATCTTTTGGCCTTCATATCGCATGTGATGCTCAGTCACACTGAGATGTATTTTCTACATTTATAGCCATTGTCGCCACATGAAAGCTCCACGTCCCATCAATGTTTCATTTGTTTCTTCCGAATTAGCTTTGGTCATTGTTTATGTTTCTAGAGTTGCCCGAATAGTGGCAAATATCATTTCGTGCCATTGATGATGACAAATGATATTCTTATGGTCTTTTCAATTTGTCAATCTTGGCAATAGGTGTAATGTTAAAAAAAAGAGTAATCTTGTGGTTGCTCATTAGAAAGTCCACCAAAATCACCACATTGCATAATTCACCGATGTAGAGGCAAAGTAATTAACGGATTTGGTGGATGAAATGAGTCCTCCATTAACGAGTAATCTTCCATAGAAACCAGGTTTATAAAGAAAAACCCAATGTCACGAACTGGATGAGAAGCTACACTCCTCCCACCCAAGAGAAAACCTGATTCGACGTCCAAAAAAGGACTTGAACACTGACGCTCTGATGCCAATGGAATGCACGGGATGGGAAGTTTGGCCTACTGGGCCAAAACCGCAGTGATAGAGGGTCTCCAACCCTCAAGCTACCCGTCCAATCGACCATAGGCCAGGGACCCGTTCAAGCCATGTGGAAAGGCTGGCCTGCGCTATACCCAACTTGTAAAGAAATAAACTACTTAAACTTCCATCAAGTGCTCCTCCATAGAGTGTCAGAGGCACTATGTTCAGACATGTAAGCCCTCTCTTACACCGATACTAGTATAATCAATTGGACTTCTTCCTACCCCTTGTAAATTTTCATTATATCAACAACCTTCATCTCCAGCTTCACGAGCTATTTGACTGAGCCATTGGTCAACGGATGATAATCTGATTGGACAGGTACTTCGCCACCAGCTCCTAAGCTCTTCCACTTTTGTACCCCACCAAAAATTCCTGATGTTTATTTCCATCGTTATTGTGCTGGTACTATCGGTGATACTCTCTTAGGATACAATTGGGCTCTGTACAAGTCCAACAGAGCTATTCATCAAACTGTTGATATGCATCAACCTCCATCAAAGACAATGGATCTTACCAGAAAGGCCTCCCGCCACCATGATAAGGTGGTTCTGAGGGTGTCCAGCTTTGCAATCCAGGATTAGAACAATATAGTTCATGCCTTCATGTTTTCTTTCTTTCATTTGCAATACTTAAGTGATGAAGAAGCCACCAAAGCTTGTATTTCTTAATGCACAATACAAAAATCAGTCTTCTTGTCCAGATTTCTACATGCAAGATCATTCTGTACAAAAATTCATTCAAGGTCTATAGTGGATTTAGAGGAATCTGCCTTGTCTAATTCACTCGCTTGACAAGTAATATGCCTACGATCAATGGTTTGAGACCACACTTGTGGGTTGGTCTCTGTTGGTCTCCTATCGACATTGGATCTACATTCCATTAGTCCATTAGCTTGGACAGCCAACTCAAAATCATACTCTTTAAAAGTGAGGGCGTGAGGTCAATCTCTTTTTGTGATGAATGAGACTTTAGCCGGCCAAAATTCAAAACATTATTCTTTTCTTTTCTTGGAGAAAAACACCCCAAAACTTCACACTTCGGCAAAATTTTCCTGCACACCTTGCAAAAAACGTCCCCAGCCATTTTGTTCGTTATAAATTCTCTCCCGGTATTCATACATTAACACTTCGTCCAAAAGTACCAATTACTCCCTGTTTTGTCATGCGTGACCCTCATAACGGATGAGGCTTATTGGAACAATAAGCCTCATCCGTCCCTACCTCAGAACAATACGCCCCACTTGTCCCGACCTCCGAAGAATGAGCCTCAACCGCCCATATCCAGCAACAATAAACCACATTTTCCCACCCGTTCTCACCATGCTTAAAGAGCGATGCTTGACGGTGCTTGACCATGGTGAAAACGCGCATGTGGATCTAGATTTGTTGCAATGGAGGGCCATGACAACATTCAGGGATTCGGAGAGGGGGAGAATTTAGTTGACAAAAGTGCCAGCCGACGTCCGTTTGTCGGCACTTTTTCCAACGCCGCCTCGCCCCCCCTCTCACCCCCCTCTCTCCCTTTTGTAACCCATGCCTCCATGGACCAATGGAGGCCCTCACAATTGAGGACCGTGATGGCACGCTTGGGCGTTGGACTGCCAGCGGGCTGGGGGTGGGGGGGGGGGCTTCGCCGACGACGGGCGATGAGGATTATGGACAATCGATATCGGCTGGGATCCCTGTTCCAAGAATGGGGAGTTAGCAACTCCCCATTTGCATTCTTTTCCACTTTTTACTTGATGACATCGTTTGAAATACAAACCATACACAAACCCACCCCAAAACTACACTAGGGTTTTGGGGTTTTCATTTTTCGTGGGTCCTTGTTGGGCCCCGCGGTAGCGTGGTCGAGTAGGTTCTCGTTCAACGGATGGGGGGTCTTAGATCCCCAATGCAAAATCCTCATAAACCATCCGCCAAATACTCATAATTCCCTTCATATGCCATGTGATTGTTGGGTCAAGAATAGTGGCACCAGCATGTCCATACTACATGACATGCGACGTCGACATGCCGCCTTTGAGAAACAAGAGGGGTGTATTGTTGTTTTTTAAACCCTAACCCCCATCTGTGTAGAAGGTCTGAATGAGGCTTATTGTTGCGAGGCAGAGGCGAATGGGGCTTATTGTTGCACTGTAGGGGAAAAGAAGGCTAATTATTCCAAGCTTGTGGAGAGTTATTCTTCTTTCCGAAAACAGGGATATACGGTGTATTCGTCCAACTTTGGCCTAATTTCATGTATTAGTAGGGTCCGATTATGCCCCTTGCGAGCGAGATGGCAACTGACCCTTGTAGGTTGAAGTGGACACAGGGCACGTTTCCAAGCAGTTTTGAGCTCATAGCCTTGTCTTGAGCATTGTTGAGCGAAGGAAGTGGCAAAGACACAAAAACCATATGTGACAGCATGTAGGTAGCGATGTGCAAAATCAATGTCTTATGTCGACCGCGTTCGATGTAGGACCTCGATTTCTTGATCAGCGATATGGCTGGTATATCCGCGCAAGCGTGAACATAAGCCTGAGATATCTTTGACTTAAATAGTAACCACGCCACATTCACTGACTTAAAATATAATTACACCAAATCCACTGTGCCTGAATTTACCTCAACAATATCCGTGCATGTTGCAAAAATGATATATCCGCCACAATGTTAATTTTCGGCAGTGGTGCATATGGCGTTATTTGTATACATTTTAAAACAGGTTTATGTATACACATGAGAATGTAAGGAAGGTTACGGTCATCACCTTTGAACAATGTTCATGTATGTGTTTAAATGTGAGTAGCCCATGTGTTTTTCTCCGGAAGTCGTCGACCAATGCCGTGCCAAAATATGAAGTATAGTTTGATGTCTCCCCGGTATTTGTCATGGAAAGGAGGGGATATTTCTTTTTCGAAATAGGTTTTCTTTACACGACCGTGTAACATTGAGTCTGCATTTCACCCCTCCGCGAACAAAAACCTTTCAAACTGGAGTTGACATATTATCTCGTGCCAGAATGGCACCAGCCTCGCAGGCAGTTAGGACACATCGCGACTAATCCTGGCGTCGTCCAAGGGCATGCTTGACGTCGACACATCGAACTGCATGTGGTCGATGTATCGACCACATGCAGTCCAAAGGGAGAGAAGTGCCTCGTGTCACGTGCGTTCCTTTCTAGTCACGTTGTCTATTGGTTTGTGCTACGCCACCATTTTGTGTATCTTGTTGTCTTCGTGAGCTCTCCATCTGTGTTGTCGACTGTCTATTCACTTCCTCTCTACGCCGTCGGCACCTCACGTTGCCGGGAGAGACCGCAACTATGGGTGACGCTTGCGTACCCGATGACAATGGGCATATCGTATATTTAGTTCTCACTTTTTATACGCCATACCCATTTGTTCTGAAGATGGCGGCACAACTCAGCTGGGCATGAAGCAGTAGACGTAGGTCCCATAGCCCACCTCCCGTGACACCATCACGTGCCACCTTTTCAACGTTGCACGACCAGCAAGGTCTCGCTTCCCCGCTCCAAGTTCAAGTGTATGAAGAGGTCTTGGAGCGTGAACAACAAGCCCATGTTCATATTATTTCACCTGAACAGTTTACAAACAACATTCTACATCTCAGTCGTTGGGTCCATGGCCATGGTTATACATGGCGGGTGATGTTGTACTTCATCATGGAGGTTGTGTGCCTCCATGTTTGTATTTTAATCTTTGTTTTGTGGTTATGAATGTGAAGTGTCCTCGGAGGACGAACCGGATGACTCGGCCCCCAAAAGGCGCAAGACAACAGATAAATTCCTGCCCAACATAGAATTTCCCAAGATACGCCATTGCCAACCGCATGATCATGCGGTGGCTTCGGAGCGAGAAGACGCGTTTTGAGGGACACTGTGGACAGTGGAAGGACAAGAAATGTCCGTGGCTGTTGAAGGCGCATGTCAACGCACGCCATGGCAACGTTCTCGTCGGCCAGTTTGTTGACAGCCACCACTGCGTACCTTGCGCGAGACGTGGTGATCCAGCAAAAATGATGCGCTGGGTTAGTCGACAGATTACGTCCACATTGAAGCGCAATCCCACGGCCAACGTCAATACTCTTCAGGCTGTCGTGAAAAAGAGCATTAGCAAAGAGGTCGACAAGAACGCCCTCTACCGTGCAAGGTCGAAGACGCACGAGCAGATAATGGGACCGAAGGACAAGGTGTGGTCCTTGTTGCCTGTTTACTGTGAGGAGGTGTGTACAGTTTGCATTTTTGCTCAAGTTGGTTTGCTGTACTTTGCTTGAGGCATCAACAATAAATGTTCATCTTCTTCTTTGAACTTGCAGCTCATGCGTGTGTATCCAAACACCCACGCAGTTGTTGAAGTGACCAAAGACAGAGTTTTCCACCGTGCCTTTGTTGCCCCCGGTGCGACCATCCTAGGGTTTCAACACTGGCGCATGCTTCTGACCATGGACGGCACGTCCCTGGAAAACGGCCATAAGCAAGTTCTGCTGATTTGCCAGTTCTTTAACGCCAACGACAACGCGGTCACCATGGCATGGGCCATGGTCAGCGGTGAGAACGAAGATAATTGGAAATGGTTTTGCTTCCATTTGTCTTTGGCTTACCCAACGCATGTGCATGAGGGCACCGTGGTCATCAGTGATTGTGATAAGGGGCTGCTCAACCCTGTTGCAAAGAAGCTGCCTGGAGCCCAGCATAGCTACTGTGCCTTCTATCTGCGAGAAAACGTGCGGCAAAAAACATGGGAAGCAGGCGGGCTACTGGTTCTGGAAGTTGGCTCATTCTCTGACGGAGGCCGAGTGGCAGAGGTGCGAGGAGCAACTTCGACGGGTCTCTTCACGTGCGACTTTGATGCTTCAGGGGGCAAATGGGGAGGGTGGTATCCCAAAGGAGCAGTGGAGTAGACTGTACTGCCCCATTGGACGCGAGGGGCACACCACTTCAAACGGCGCTGAGTCATAGAACGCTCGAATCGTGGAGGTCCGCAAACTGTTTCCCTTCTACTGTTTTGTGGCCCTGTACACGTGGGTGCAATTGTTACTTGCAGATCGCTGCCAGCTAAGCAACCAGGTGAAGGGCCAATTTGCACTAACACCGGAGAAATGCATGCTCCACACGTCCGTGAGCAGCACAGACTACGAGGTGGAAGAGGAGGGACTGGAGTCGGCAACAGTTACAAATCCTAACAACCGTCCACGACGAGTTAACGTACAAGAGATGACTTGCACGTGCGGTGAGTGGAAAGAGTGGGGGCAGCCCTATATCCATGCTTGTGTTTTCATGATTGGAAGGGGTGAAAATTGAGAGGCCTTGGCGGACGTGCATCACGCCCGCATGGCGTACTGCAGAACGTACAACCACCCCATGTCCGGCGTCAACCCCATGCACCTCAAACATCCTAAAGGCCACCTATGGCGGCAGCCGGGGCCTAAGCGTGTACCAGGCCATCCAAAGAGTGCAATGTGGGAGTGGGAGGATCGCAAAAAATACATTTGCTCGCAGTGTGGTTTCCGTGGGCATGCCAAGACAAAGTGCCCCAACCCTCCAGCTGTTGGTGGTGTAGTAGCAATTGCAGCAAACACTATGTTGCGTCGGCTTGAGTGCACCAAAGCCGCCATTCGCACAAAGATAGCAGCCGGTCGCTATCCTCGTGTGCCTACAAGTGAAGGAGGTACATCAGAGGGAGATTGAGGAGGAGTAGAGATACGGACTGGTGGGATAGGTGGACCAGAGGAAGAGGAGATTGGTGCCGTTGGAATAGGGTGGGCAGCAGAATGGGCAGAAGTGCGAAGGGTGAATGCGGGCGTAACAACCGTGCAAGGAACAAGTCTTGGGGGCGTGAACAGAGCAAGAGGTGGAATAGTTGCTACAGCTGCACCTCTTGGACACACAACTGGTTCTAGTGGACCCGCAACTACAGCTATTTTTGTAGGAGCTCCTGCAACAGTAGCTACAGGTATAGAATCAGGACCACAGTATGATCCTGAGAACGACACTACCTACAACTTAGGTGAAGAAGTGTAGGACCTCGAGAGGTACATCTTGGAAGATTCTGAGGACGAAGAAGAGGACGAGGACAGGTACCAAGACTTGAGACAACAACATGAGTGGGAGCATTGTGAGGAGATTCACCAATGCGCCACAGCCGTCTCGGATGCTTGCCGAGTGGAAGACACGTGGGACGACAAGCCCGACGACGTGGATGACGACACTTTCATACAAGTGCTCATGTGGTTTTCTAAATTCATTGACGTCATGTTGTGTTTCAGACCAAGTGTTAGTTTCAGTTCACTAAAGGACTTTCATGCTTATGTTTGTCTTATGTTTGCAGGTGAGAGTGCGTACAACAAGGATTTACAGTTGCAACATTCATGGAGGGGTGTGTCGGACTGCCTTAAGCCCAACACTACGAGAAACCCTAAGTAGTAGTAGTAGTAGTAGTAGTAGTAGTAGTAGTAGTAGTAGTAGTAGTAGTAGTAGTAGTAGTAGAAGTGTGTGGGTGTAGACTTCATGTGGTTCAGAAAAGACATGCCTTCAAATTTTGTTCCATAAAAAATGTCCACATATCGATGTCTTGTAGGTACATAATGGAAATAATTCCAGAATTAAATGAGGATGTATCCAAACCACGAGCGAGCAGTGTATAAAAAGAAGAACTTGGTCTCATTCTTCTACCTCTTTACACCATCTTTCTTTCACAAGTACAACTGAGTTGCAAAATATCAGGTTCTAAATTTGCAGCCAACTGCATAGTGTGGGGGCATAATGTGGTAAAGTAAAAAGTGCATGAGGGTATATTTGACCTCAAGCCAATCTTGTTTGACATGTGCAACACGTTACGCCATGTCACAGTTAACAGTTAAGTAAACATGAATGCCTTGTGGAATTTGTGACCTCTCATAGTATCTACAAAGATCGTATCCACTATTGTTCAACTAACCATGAAAAATGCCTCCTAAAGTAGGTCATGCTATCAAAATCCCTCCTAAACATGTTAGGATCTATTTCTAGGCTGTATAGCACCTTCACACTTTTGGTGAACTTTTATGGGCGATTGACACATTCCTTATCTTCACATTCAATCGCGTATTTGCTATTAGTACAGCACCTACTCGCTCACACATTGCCGAAAAAATTCAAATAGTCTTGTACTATGACTAAAATGGGATATGTCATGAAACATAGATTGGATGCAGAACAAAATGAAATGGCAACACTTTTATCTTTATTCAATCAATCCTAGCAACACCAACTAGCGGGTAGGCTAGTTGCTTGGAGCTCTCCATAACAAATGTGTGTTGGTTATGCTGGCCGAGAATAGTTTATTCAAGGTGTGTGGGGTGGGGGGGGTCGGGAAAAGAACATTATAAGAAGCATTTGTGGAAGTTGAGAGAGATATCATTGGATTAATGTCCATGGGTAACATTCCTGCTCACCCAGTACCTCGAGGCTATGCCAACTCGACTTGCACTAGATCTGTAAATCCACCGATGGCGCACATGTTGCAAACTAATCCAAAGGGGGGGCATGTAGCTTTCCCCACCTCCCATGTTTATTACTCAAAAGTATACCTTCCACCCTAACTAACAAGATCTCACCTCCCTCATTGCTTGACAACTAAATTACAAAATGTTGAGAAGTCAAATCTTCGAAAAAAATGCAATATGTTATTTTCCATTATCCTGTTCTCGAATGGTTTGCATCGCGGAGGCTCACATTTTGCAATTGGAAAACAACTCCGCCTTTGTAATTTGTGTGGATTATACCTTAGGATTGATCAAAATGGCAAGAAAAAAAACCTAAGCGCACTTGAATTCGAGTTTTTGCTCAGATGAATGTGTCCCAACTAAACACTAAAATGTAGTACGCATTGACTGAACATCCACTGCAAAACAAGTGCTTTCTATGACCTGAGAGGGCTTCACCATCCATTCACCGAAATGGTTCAGAAAATTTCCTCGTCAAGAGACAGCCTGAAGAATATCAGCGCAAATGTCAAACATTGGATGGCGCACGCTTCATCGGCCGAGAGACAGTAACTTTCAACCGGCTGCTCAAGCCGTTTGGCACCCTCACCTGGCCACAACCCTTCATCACCACAACCTGCAGCTCCTACAATTGGGTCACAGTCAGAGGCGGGGCCCCAAGCTTTGGGCATAACACGATGGAGAGGTTTCGCAGCGGAGCTCTGCGGTTGGGTGTCGTCGGAGGGACCTCAGGCAGGGCCAACAGATTCTTACAGTCTATGAGGGAGAGATGCCGCAGGGATGGGAGGGTGAACCACGAGTGAGGCAAAGCCAGCAGCCTTGCACCCCCAAGCTCGAGCCGCAGCAAGCGGGGCCAAGCACCCTCTCCAGCTCCGAAAGCTCCTTTGTGTCGAGGTCGAGAAGCCTTGCCTTGACCACGTTGGGCAGCAGCCACGCCCACTCGCGCCCCACCGCGACAAAGCCCATGAGGTCAAGCTTGGTGAGGCGCGGCAGCTCGCAGCTGAATCTCAGCTCCTGATCTTGGAGGCCCTCCGGGAGGCACACATTGAGGATACGAAGTCCAGCATAGCCCTGGCCTTAGCGCCACACGCGCGGTGGTCCGTGCAGCGGGCTGTCCGTATACTATTCTCGGTCGCCATGGTCATTCAGGCTGAGGTGGGTGAGGCCCGTCAATCCATCGAGGAGTCTAGCTGTCCTGAGAGGGTCACGGGTGACGAGAGAGAGACTGCGTAGGCCCGACGACTACGCAAGCACGGTGAGACCGACCTGGACCTCGGCCTTCAGGCTGTCATTGAGTCGCACTGTCTCGATGTACCCAAGGACACCCATCGCCAATCGCCCTCGAAACGCAAACGGTTTTGCGGCCAAGCGACTGAGCTGAGTGAGGGCGGAGAGCTCTCCCAAGTCAATGGAGTGTTTATCCCCCCCCGTCGCCCACATCCACGGTGAGCGACATGAGCAACGGCATGCACGCCAACGGCCCGTCCAGGGACAAGCCTCCGCCCAAGTCTATCACAAGCTCGCGCAGAGCCGGAAATGAAGATGTGGGCAGACTTCTGTCCTGCGAAGCCTGGATGGTGAGCGAAGTAAGCTGTGACAGTAACGCAGAAGCAGCAGCTGCTGATCTCGACCCTCCGGTGTCGTTGCCGGGTTCAGAATCAAGAGGGAGTATGCGGCCGACTCTCAACTCGAGCGAGTCCAGCCCGGGGAGCGAGGAGAGGAGCCTCAAGTCAAGCTCGCCGATTTGCCTGTGGATGGAGCTGAGGGGTGTGACATGCCCAAGCCATTCGGGAGTGCGGCCTGCCCACCTACAGTCTGCAAGTGTGAGGCGCTACAGGCGGGAGGTTTCCTACACGGTGGCGGGGGATAGGCTGAGCTCCTCCACGTCCTCGATGAAAAATTGGGTGAGGAAGGGCAGGTTCAGGGCCGCGTGCAGGAGGGCTGTCCGTGGGCTGGTCGTAGAGGTGGAGGTCCCCGAGAGTGGTGAGCTGCGAAATCTCGTCCGTGCCTATAGCTTTGAAGTCGACATGGAGGGTCTCGAGGGCCGCAAACAACGTGAGCATGGGTCTTTGGAGGAAGCGAGGGATGGAAGGCGGCGTGCGCGTGGGGTACAAACACCGAGAGGAGCCGTAGTAACAGACATCGGGCTCATCCAGGGGGCAGTCGAGATGCAGCTCGGTCACGTGAGGCGCGTGCGTAACAAATGACTCAAACGTGCACCGCGCCGACCGCCTCTTGGGCATCTCCCTTCCTCGGTCATCCACCCCGAGGACGTGAGCGCGAGCGCGGTGGCCGTAGCGATAAGAGCTGTACACGTGATCGAAGCCTAGATTGCCCTCCAACACGCCCAAGATACCCTCGTGGGTCACGATCATACGTATCACCGCACCCGAGGAGAACATGCGGATCACAGCAAGCCCCCGAAACAGAAACCTGGGCTCCCTCCAGCCGGCTACACCGAGCAATGCCATGCGGTGCCAGTGGGGCACCCGCCCCACTACCTCACGTAGCACTCTGTTGCAGCGCCACAGAATCCACACGTCGCTTTCATCCAGGCGCTCCACGATGCACTCAAGCAGCGCTTGTGGCAGTGCTGAGAGCGTGTCCGCTCGCCCGTGGCGTTCCTTCTTACGCAAGAGAACGACGGTGGAACGCAAGGTGGCGCAAAACAACATATTGCAATCTTTCAATTGCATTGCCAAGGCCATTCAACATACGGATCAATCTCTCCTTAATACTTTGCAAGGCGTTGTAGACAAACACAATCCTAGCCCTTAGCGCTCCTTCCTGCAGACGAAGATGGCAAGAGATACATCCACTGCTGGCACAGTGGATACAACTCTAGACTTGAGTACCTCCGGGGAGGGAGGACCCTAGTTCAAGTTCTCAGCCGGTGGGACCAGCAATTGTAGGGGGCATCTCAAGACTACTAGTCTACCCGCCAGTTGGTTCTCTAGATGGCAGTGGGCCATTGGCCCACCCATGCCAGGATTGAATGAGAAGAAGAAAAAAAAGGCGGAGGTAGGCACGAAAGTGCAAGACAGGAGAACAACAACAGACTGATCTCCACACGACCACTCCAGTCCGCTACGCCACGCAGTGCCATGGGCTGGTGGGCCACCTTCCAGCACTACCAAAGGTGTTACTATAGCGCATCATGGAGCGCCAAGATGAAAGCGACGTGTGTAGTCTGTGGCGTAGCAACCGAGCTCTGCAGAGCTCATTGCTGCAACAACGATGAACCAGGGTGGAAAGAGGAAAGCAGGAAAAAGAGTTAGAAGAAAACAAATGAGAGGCTACGCGATCAACTGGCGAGCAACCATATTGGGTAGCACCTGTGGCTCTTCTTTCCATTTACTCGCTTAGTTGATGCGCTAAGTCGAGGCTCTCCAAATCCAACTGGATCTAGTCGGTCTGGGGGTAGGGGCGGAGGAGGGGGGAAAGCAGAGGCAAGATGGTGAAGACTGTCAAGAAAAGCAGCCCGCAAAGTGCTGCTATCCAAACATGGAGTCCAAAGAACAAAAACTTGGTGGTCGGTCGGGTGGCACGTCTACACGGGGCCTGGGTGCCCCTACGAAATCTTTCCAAACCATAACCGCTGAAAGCACTTGGGGTCAAGTCGCCAGACTGTGCAGACTTGGAGTCGAAGCTGTCGGCTCAGAGCTGGTACCAAGTTTGGGGCTACCGTGGCACAAAAGGATTTCTACTGGCCTGCAGTGCTGTGCTCCAAACTACCAAGGCCAAGCTGACAAAGCACTACATCCTGACGTCATAGCTGTATACTCTGGCGACAGTCTTGGACCCGAGCATTCGTCTGCAATGGTACAACAAGGCAACAGAGAGCAACAACGGCCACCAGTCCGCAGAAAGCGTCTGTGAGATGGTGCTTCGCCTACTACCACAGTGCTCAAACGCCGACAAGGCTACTATTGGCATTGTCACTGCTGGAAACAACGCCGAAGCAGACGCTACAACCACAGACAGACGTGAACGACGAGGACGGCAACATCTTCGGCGGCAGGGGCAATGGGATCCGGGCCACTGACGCTGCTCTCGCTGAGTAGGACACACACACACACACACACACACACACACACACATGGGGGCAAAGGAGATGGACAGCTACTGCACTGAAGCTCGGCTGCTGCCAATAGAAGACATCCTTCGCGTTTGGAGGGAGCACAAGGTGGAGTTTCCGGTGCTAGCACGAGCTGCCGGGGTCGTGTCGTGTGCATGTTGTGCCGCCAACATCAACTCCCTGTGAACGTCTCTTCTCCCTATGGAGGTAGGGCATCACTAAGTCTCGCGACCAGCTGTCCGTGGACTTGGTGTAGTCAAGGGACAAAATTTTCGCTGAGCGAAAAATTTAGCCGCAAAATATAGTGTTGGATTGAATTAAGCGGCGAAATTTAATTCCTAGGGTGTAGTCCTTGCAGACTCTATACAGTTGGATTGAGCTGCCAGAGCTGGAGACACTTGAGTACCCACCACAGCCAAAGAAGAAGGTGGAGAAGGGCAAGGAAGAGGAGAATGCCACGGTAAAGGGGGACAGGGAGAAGGGAGTGGCAGGGGGCAAGGGTCATGAGGGTGCACCAACTTCATCTTTTCCCCAACAAAAAGGGTTTAAAAATTGATTTCCTCCATTCATGTATGCTCTAACCCCCTCTCCTGTGCTTCTGACATGTGTGTATTTGCTGGTATTCATTGATATTTGTCAAGTATTCACTGGATATTTGTTTAGATATTTGAAGGTATTCGAATACACGAATACATTTGCCAGTATTCGAATGCAATGCTAAGAGATGAATATTCAGATAGTAAAGACGGAGCAAGCTGAAATATTTAAACATAGGGTGTGAGCTAGTGTTGCAGTTTTGTGAGACCCTGTGTTAGGGTGGTGAAAAGCATGCGAAAGGCCGTGTGAATTTGTTCTAGGACGTGTCATGGTTTCTGAAGAGAAAAGGGTGTCAAGGTTTCTAAGGAGAAAAGGGCATCAGGGTTTCAGAGGAGAAAAGGGCGTTAGGGTTTCTGAGGAGAAAAGGGTGTCAGGGTTTCTGAGGAGAAAAGGGTGTCAGGGTTTCTGAGGAGAAAAGGGTGTCAGGGTTTTTGAGGAGAAAAGGGTGTCATGGTTTCTAAGGAGAAAAGGGTGTCAGGGTTTCTGAGGAGAAAAGGGTGCCAGTGTTTCTAAGGAGAAAAGGGTGTCAGGGCTTCTGAGGAGAAAAGGGTGTCAGGGCTTTTGAGGAGAAATGGGTGTCAGGGTTTCTGAGGAGAAAAGGGTGTCAGGGTTTTTGAGGAGAAAATGGTGTCAGGGTTTCCGAGGATGAAAGGGTGTCAAGGTTTCTGAGGAGAAAAGGGTGTCAGGATTTCTGAGGATGAAAGGGTGTCCTAGGGCTTCTGAGGAGAAAAGGGTGTCCTAGGGCTTCTGAGGAGAAAAGGGTGTCCCAGGGCTTCTGAGGAGAAAAGGGTGTCCCAGGGCTTCTAAGGAGAAAAGGGTGTCCCACGGATTCTAAGGGCTTATAAGGACTTGTAAGGGCTTGAAAGGGCCTGTAAGGTTGTGTATGGACTTGTAAGGGCATGTAAGGGCGTGTCAAGGTGATTAAGGGTATGTAAGGGTGTTGTAAGGGTGAAAACAAGCCTTCAAGGGTGCGTGGGGGGTGTAAGGACGTGAAGGGGGTCTCGGGGCGTGTAAAGGCATGTAAGGGCGTGGAAAAAGCGTGTCAGGGTGTGTAAGGATGTGAGGACGTATGAGGGTGTATAAGGGCTTGTGAGGATGTTCAAGGGCTTGTGAGGGTGTGTAAGGGCTTGTGAGGGTGTCTAAGGGCTTTTGAGGGCATGTAAGGGCTTGTGAAGGCGTCTTAGGATGTGTAATAACATGCTGGGACATGCAAGAGGGTGCAAGGGCGTGTACGGGTATGCAAGTTTGTTTAACGGCATGTGAGGGGGTCGAACTCCGTGTGAGAGTGTGTTGGGTGCATAGGAGCGCATAAGGCTATGTATGGCCGTGTAAGGGTGTGTGAATGAGTGGAAGGGGAAGGAAATGTATGTTTGGGGAAGGAAACGTGTGTTGGGGAAGAAACCGTGTGTTGGGGGAAGGAAACATGTGATGGGGGAAGGAAACGTGTTTGGGAAGGAAATGTGTGTTCGGGAGCTAAGAGCATGTGTAGGAATATGTGTGTGGACGGTGATGAGGGAAAAAGGGATGGAAATCATGTGCATGGGTGCATAGGGGCATGCAAGTACATGCTAAGGCATGCAAGGACGATAACGTCATGTTGGGGTGTGTATAGGCTTGTAAGGGCATCTACGGTACTGCAAGGACGTCGAGGGAGGTCGAAGGAAGTGAAAGGGTGTACAAGGGTGTGTATGGGTGTACGAGGGTGTGTATCGGTGTACAAGGGCGTGTATGGGCGTGCAACAGTGTGTAAAGGCATATAACGTTGTGTAAGGTATGGTAAAGGCATGTAAGGGAGTGTGTTAGGGTGCAAGGGAGCGAAAGGGTATGTACGGGCATGTAAGAGCGTGTGAGGGTGTCAAAGGGCGTGTAAGGAGAGGCAAGCAAGTGTAAGGAAATGTAAGGGCGTGCCGAGGTGGGTGCGTACACACCAGTGTTGATTTCGATCCTTGATCCAGGGGCTTGTG
Source organism: Penium margaritaceum (assembly GCA_023375785.1). Taxonomy (NCBI): domain Eukaryota; kingdom Viridiplantae; phylum Streptophyta; class Zygnematophyceae; order Desmidiales; family Peniaceae; genus Penium; species Penium margaritaceum. Next base: position 172,286 of record SZWC01000425.1, read on the forward strand.
ATAGGATCTATCCACTCGATCCGGATAGCGGATCCATCGATCTGGTCGATCCCGGAAGCCCGTCCCTAGCTTTTGGCTGCGGAAATTCAATTCCACGATTTCATTATTTTGGTGCTCCTGGGGCCTTGCGAACTGCCGATGGTTCGCCAGCAAGCCTCCTAAGTAGGACGTCCGACTGGTAAGTGATAACAATTTAGTCGACAATACTGAAAGGGGTACATTTTTCTGAGGAGAACTCCACCCTCCCTCCCTTTGATGTGCTCCTCGATCCTCGATCCCCTCCAACCCCCTTGATGGCAGATCTTAATCCTGTCAATCTCAATCTCGATCCCGATCCTGCCAAGTCAACACTGGTATACACGTGTAAGGGCGTCAAAGAGAAATTAAGGGCAAGATTGGGGGTGAATGGGCGTGCTAGGTTTGCATCATGCTGTGTAGGGGTGGACAAGGGTGTGGAGGGGCATGCAAGTGTGCTATACAATGTTTAAGGGTGTCTAATGGGAGAAGAGCTTCTAATGGGAAAAGGGTGTCTTATGGGAAAAGAGTGTCTGATGGGAAAAGGAAGTCTTACAGGAAAGGGCGTCTCTAAGGAAAAGTGCGTCTCTCAGGAAAAGGGAGTCTCTAAGGAAAAGGGCAACTAACGAGAAAACAACGTCTAACAGGAAAAGGGCGTCTAACAGAAAAAGGGCATCCGAGGGCGTGTATGGTCCGATAACGTCTTGTGAGGGTGTGGAGGAAGTGCCAAGGCGTGCAAGGGTGTGTTACGGGCATGCAAGGGCTTGAAACAACGTGCAAGGGTGTGTGACGGGCATGCAAGGGCTTGAAACAACGTGTAAGGGTGTGTGACGGGCATGCAAGGGCTTGAAACATTGTGCAAGGGTGTGTGACGGGCATGCAAGGGCTTGAAACAACGTGTAAGGGTGTGTGACGGGCATGCAAGGGCTTGAAACAACGTGCAAGGGTGTGTGACGGGCATGCAAGGGCTTGAAACAACCTGCAAAGGTGTGTGATGGGCATGCAAGGGCTTGAAAAAACGCGCAAGGGCATGTGACGGGCATGCAAGCGCTTGAAACAACGCGCAAGGGTGTGTGAAGGGCGTGTAAAGGGGTGTATGTGTGTGTCAGCCAGGATGTGGAGAGTATGTTAGGGTGTGTGAGGAAAGGAAACATACCATTGCATGTGCACTGCGCATGCAATGCGTGTTTTTTAGGCAATGCACCATGAACCAACCAGCAAATTCTACTCAAATATCCTCCTCAACAACCATCATGAGGAAATGCAGGCCATTGCAAGCTGCTAAGTGATGACGTGCAACCTGTGCATGCATGCATGGGCATCCAACTCATCACTTGCAACCTACGCCCATGCATAAGCAAGCATCCAACTCATCACGTACTACTCTCTCATTCTGTTCAAGCTCTCACAGCCACAAACGAACCGCACAAAAGGGCACAAAAAGTCATAAACAAATCAGTAGTTAACAGGCGTGTGTGTGTGGCAGCCACACAACAAAGCCACGAGTTGTGGCTCACCTTCTCACTCGCTTCGGTCCATCTACTCTGTCCAACACATCTTTTGACACGCCTGATGCCTTCGCCTCCCTCACATCGACTGTTGGCCTCCCAGAGGCTGACTTCACCAAGGCTGCTGCCGACTGCGCCCCACTACGCTGCTCTTGTGAGGTGTCCAGCTCTTGTGAGGTGTCCAGCTCTCGTGAGGTGTCCAGCTCTCGTGAGCTGTCCAGCTCTCGTGAGCTGTCCAGCTCTCGTGAGCTGTCCAGCTCTCGTGAGGTGTCCAGCTCTCGTGAGGTGTCCAGCTCTCGTGAGGTGTCCAGCTCTCGTGAGGCGTCCAGCTCTCGTGAGGCGTCCAGCTCTCGTGAGGCGTCCAGCTCTCGTGAGGCGTCCAGCTCTCGTGAGGCGTCCAGCTCTCGTGAGGCGTCCAGCTCTCGTGAGGCGTCCAGCTCTCGTGAGGCGTCTAGCTCTCGTGAGGCGTCCAGCTCTCGTGAGGCGTCCAGCTCTCGTGAGGCGTCCAGCTCTTGTGAGGCGTCCAGCTCTCGTGAGGCGTCCAGCTCTCGTGAGGCGTCCAGCTCTCGTGAGGCGTCCAGCTCTCGTGAGGCGTCCAGCTCTCGTGAGGCGTCCAGCTCTTGTGAAGCGCCTAGCTCTTATGAGGTGTCCAGCTCTTGTGAAGTGTCCAGCTCTTGTGAGGTGTCTAGCTCTTGTGAGGTGTCCAGCTCTTGTGAGGTGTCCAACTCTTGTGTGGTGTCCAGATCTTGTGAAGTGTCCAGCTCTTGTGAAGTGTCCAGCTCTTGTGAGGTGTCTAGCTCTTGTGAGGTGTCCAGCTCTTGTGAGGTGTCCAACTCTTGTGTGGTGTCCAGATCTTGTGAAGTGTCCAACGCTTGGCGTGCTGCTCGTTCTCTCTCCGCTCCCGCTGCTCCTGTGTCTTCTATCCTGTCTCATAGCTCTGAGGACAAGGGAGGCAACCACTCAGATTTTGCCATTGCACTGAATTTGAGCAACTCAAACACACGCAACACTCATAAGGTCCTGGAGCAGATAGGAGATGCAGCCAACCATCACATGCACCATGATGTGTTGCATTGCGTCACACTACACGCGCCATGCACGTTTTAGGGGATCAAAGGCATGCGTGCTTCTGTACAAATTGGACGTGACGCGTTAATATAAACACCATTATAAATTTTAAGTCGTTTAGCAAAACAACTTAAAAAATTATAATCGAGCAAATTGGACGTGACGTGATCATATGAGCTCCCCACACACGTGCACAGACAAAGAGAAAGATTGCGAGAGAGAGAAATTTGCATCCACGAGAATAAACGTCCGCTACACACATCGGAATGACACAAAACAGAACCCTACTCCAAAGCAAATGTCCTCTACACACAACAGAAGCAGACAAGAATCCAGGCTGACATCGTGCCTCAAATCTCAAAACAGACATGAACGGCACAAAAGCAACTTCAAACACACTCACAAATGACACGGAACAAAGGCGTGCACAAAAAGCACCTCTCTCAGAAACATTTTCCCTCAAGCACACTCAGACATGGTGCCGAACAAACACGTGTTTTGGGGGCACGATAGCGTAAGAGAGCTAACGACAAGGCATGGCATAAGGTGGTGAGAAAGCGCTAATAGGCATGATTGTATTTTTCTAAAACACTTTGCAAAGCGTTTAGAAAAATACAATCATACCTTGCAAGCTGTGAACTTATTTGGTCCGGTCCAGGCTCAAGACCCGGCCGACCATAAGAAAAAAAACACAGCCTCGGAACCTCCTGTGCAAAGCTAATGCATTGTCCTGTCGCGACACATGGGCTGACTGGTCACCTAGACATCGTTCGAGGGACCTCCATGTCATACCTAGTTTCTGTCCTTGTCCCACCTACCTATGCTTTGCGGCTATATGAGACTGTCGTTCTGTTCAGTTTGAGTAGAGCACTGACAAAGGCCCACTCAGGCCGAAACCGGTATGCTCAATTGACTGTCCATTTTCGACTCTCTTGCGTCATTTTGTTCCTTTACTGCTCTGAGATGCCTACGCCTACACTTTCTAGAGAGAAAGCGCCGACATGCTGACATAGGGTGTAAGCAAAGCGAGCGTCCAATCCAGTGACTACCTAAAACATATATTCCTGTGCCACTTTATCAGCTACCAAAATTCGTCAATTTCCCTATGGTGATCTATTACTATGGTTCAAACAAAACTGCCATCCTATGCAACCTATAATCCCTCACTCCCTCCGTCCCTACCTCCTCTCCCTCTTTTCACTACCCTCCCTTCCCTCCCCCAATCCCCTCCCCTCCCTCCCCTCCCTTCCCTCCCTCCCCTCTCCCCTCCCTCCCCTCTCCCTTNCTCTCCCTTGCCTGCCCTCCCTCCCGTCCCTCCCCTCCCTCCCCTTCCTACCTTTCAGTCCCTCCCTCCCCAACCTCCCCTCCCTACCCTCCCTTCCCTCCCATCCCTTATCCCCCTTCTCCCCCTCCCTCTTCTCCCTTGCCTCCCCATCCTCCCTCCTCTCCACTCCTCCGCTTCCTCCCTCTCTCCTTCCACTCCCTCCACTCCCTCCCTTTCCCCCTTCCTCCCTTCTTTCCTCCATCCCTCCCTCCTTCCGTTCATCCGTCCGTCCATCCAACCATCCATACCTCCCTCCGTCCCTCCCCCGTCTCTCTATCCCTCCCTCAAACCCTCCCTCAATCCCTCCCTCCGTCCCTCCCTCCCTTCCGTTCTCCCTTCCTCCCTTGCTCCTTCCTTCCCCTTCTCACTCCCTCCCTCCTCCGTCCCTCCTTTCCTCCATCCCTTCTTCCCTCTCTCCTTCCTTCCCTCCCTCCCTCCCTCCCTCCCTCCCTCGCTCTCTCCCTCGCTCGCCCCCTCCTTCCTTCCCTCCCTACCTCCCTCCATCTCACTTTCCTTCAATCCCTCCCTCAATCCTTTCCTTCATCCCTTCCTGCCGCCGTACCACTTACAACTCTGCCCAGTGCATTTCAGCGGGCGAAGAGGGGTTGCGATGGTAGCAGCTGATCACACCACGCGGTGTTTGCAGAGCACCCGGGGCGGCAATGGAAGACCACGGGTGGGCGCGGTCACATCGCTTGCTTTCACTGGAGTCGAAACTGACTCAACGGATTCGGCTCGCTGCGGCATCCTCACCGTGGTGCGTCTCCCCGCCATTGACCCGTGGTGTCTCTCTCCAGTTTGCACGTCAGCCCCTCATCACAGCAGGTCCCCATAATGGGAAACCCGCACAATCAGCGGATCCGGATCAGCGGAACCACGGTTATTTGTTCAATTCTATTTTCAATCAGCCTCATATCATGAACAGATCCTCATTCACTTGCACATCAGATGTCGAATAGTCGTTCCATTTCAAGAAAACACCTACCTTTCCATACAGTCTGAATCCCCACAAACCAAATATCATCCGAACAATACCAACCATAACGTAATTCATGACAAAACTAAACTTGCAACCATTTTTCTCATCAATCTCACTAAACATAATTTTACCAAAAACTTCCAATCCCAAAACTATTAAAAAAAATCTCATCATGCTCTATGTTTTTTGTAATTCATCCATAACTCTAAAATTAAATCACATGATAGATTGTGATGCAAATAACATCCTCAAATTTGCCAAAAACGTTTCCTTCATATATCTCCAATGTACAAAAGAACCATGTAAACATGGTCAAATTCTTCATGAGATGACATAGTTGTGGTGATGTAATTATTTTCCACACATCTTATGTGTGTATTTCCTTCCTCTAATACAATTAAAACCCTTATGAATTGAATTATTCATTCCAAGTCAACACGAGCTAAGAAGATAAATGGATACTTCTAACTAATTTTCGCCTACCATTCCATTCCGAATTGTTTTTATTACATTGTCAAAACCAACGAATGACTTACCCATTGTGCACGTAAGTAAAGTATCCTAATGGCTCTTACTTGAAAATTTTCAGTTTAGAAGTATGCCTACAAAAAAGCTACAAAACAAAAAATGACCAACATAAATGCATAAAATTAGGTCAGAATTCTCAAACCCCCACAAGCTCCAGTTGAGCCTTATGAAGATGACTTATAAGGTCCTCTTTGTCATGAATTTACTTGCATTACCTATATAGCACATACATGTAAAACATTGAATTCTTATGTGTGAAATTCCAAAAATGTACTATATTCATGATAAATTCATTTCAGAAAAAATGACACTAAAATAAGTGTGAAATCTACAAGTTTGAAGGGTCGAGGAACGTATGCATCCTTATAAAATGTTCATGGACATCACAAAGAACGAAAATGATTAAGAGAATTTGAAACATTTTCACCACTTTCTTTGATTTACAGCTCCCAATTATACTAAACCTTACAAATATTATCAACATCTTAAGAAATGAAGACTACAAAACATTCCTCACATGTTGAGAAAATTTCATTGTTATTTTAGGATAGAATTGAAATTTGAGTATGAAGGTGACAAGTTCCATTTAGTTTTCTTATTTCAAAAAACAAATGAATATTCTTTGGAATACCAAATATTTGTGAGGTATTTGGGAAGAACTATATCTTGATACCTCTCATTTCTTATGCATGGCATCCAAATGGTGCCTTAAAAACAATAATCAAAGGTGAAAACAAGAAAATGTTAACTTAAGATATTTATTTTCTCCATGAAAGGTTGGGAGCATGAAAAAACTAACATAACACGGTTTAATTTTTTTCTAATGTAATGACCTCCATTGATGCGCTCATAAGCATGCAATCACAAATTTCCAATTTGACCATAGTTTTGGGGTAATGAAGACCACGTGGTGTTAGGCCACAGGTTGGAGCCTTAAACTTTAAATATGGTGGAGGTACTTGTGTGCAGTCTTATTTCTTATTATGAGAGCCATTTTAGTTTTTTTTCACATGAAAATTGAAATATTATCATTTTGAAACAAAATAATATTTCAATAAAAAGTAATCTGTTCATTTAAGACCCAAAAAAATCACATAAAATACCCCTTCACCATCATATGTTATACCATGAAATCAATCAAGAATTCCATTTTTAGAAATGAAAAGGGAGCTAAATTTTCTTTGAAATCGCTTAAATGTTTAAAAGAATGATAAATTGTTTTTTATATTCGAAATTGAAGAAAATCATTGTATATTGAAGATTCAATATCAGTTATTGAAATTATTGAAAAATAAGTTTTCAATGAATTGTATTTATTTTTTGGATGATTAATTTAATTTTTAATTCATTGATTGACACAAATAGATCAATATCATTCACCATTAAAAGTTATACTGTTCATTTAATTCAAATTTGAACCACTAAATTATATGTTTTCTTGAATTTAAGTAACTTTAAATTTAAAGCACATTTCAAATTCTTTATAAGTTTTTGGATAACACGATATGGGAATACATGATGTTCTTATGACTAACACTATTCATTAAAAATCAATTCACTTAATATCCTATAGTTTAATGCCTTATCATTCACATCATGGATGTGGATTATTTTTCATATTCTTTATGGGTATTTGTCTTGCATACTCGGATTCCACATGGAGTCAAAGTTTGACTCTCATCTACTAGGTGATGGCTTTATGATAGGTCGTGCACCATGGAATATTTCCATGCTAAATAAAAATAGGGTGGGGAGTGGAAGAAATGGGGCCATTGATACTTTAGAATAATTCAAATATATTAATGAACCCCCTTTTGAAATTTCTTGTCCCCTATTAAGATTTATGTTGTTTTTCACATTTTGGAAGAGGCACATTCAATGAAGGGATTGTCCTTTTGAAATAGGGATCATTTCTAAATCATGATCCAATAAAAATGCCTTTTCAACATATTTATAACAATAATACCAACAGTTTTACATGGAAACCAGATTTATAGCTTAAAATAGATTAATTGTTGGTATTGTTTGTATTTTTTTGGTTTTTACGTGCCATCATAGTTGCGCTTGACATGTTTCTTTCAAGCCCATTAAGAGTCTCTGGCTCCCCTTGATATGTGTAGAAACATTTTTTTAATTATCAAAACCCCTCCATTGTGGCCCTTTTGATTCTTCTAAGACTAATGTCGCTTCCATGTTGCATGGTGTACGGTGCCTACATTTTGTCATCAGTTACTTGTTGAGGGATGATGGTAAATGGTTGTTGGAATGTGTTATATTTTGTTCAACCATGAGGAAATGGACAATTTGTTTTCCAAAATGTGGACAATAAAGGCGTGTCTCGAGGACCATATGCCTTTTGTCTTTTTTTTAAAAATTTCTTCAATGTGACTGATCTTGCTGAAAAATATTTATTGATTGGATGACAGAAATTGCAAAGTAACATGGGCTCCTCTTGTAAGGAGTGGAATACCTTGTACATGGCTGATTTTCTTTCTTGAGGACGTTTGCACGTGCTCAATTTTCATAAGTTCATTAGTAACATGTTCTTTCCAAGAAGTCATAGTAATAAGTATGTGGATGTTGTGGAATCATGTTTACTCTTCACTTACCAATGTTAATGACTTTACCCGCGTAAGAAGTAATGAAAATTCCAAATGTGTTGATTTTCTACAATTGTCCTTACTCTCAACGTTCTTTGTACTTGAATGACATAATTTGTCAAATTCTGTCAAATTAATTTAGTGTGGTTGTGGTTCAATATTTTACATGGTTGAAATTACTGATATTTTTGTATCACGGATTTTTTTTTTTTTACTCTTGGAAATCCACCTGGTATTTGATTTATGAATGGGCATTTTTGTAGACTACAACTGCCCAAGTTTGAATGCATCTACTATTGGCTTATCATATGTTTTTTTTATATAGGTAAAATTTGAATTCATGGCAATATTTTGCATTTGTGAATCGTTTGGGGAGACTTGAGGCTGTTTTTACGGAAGGGGAAGCTTTTACCTTTCATTCCCTTCCTTTCTCACTCCCTCAACCCTCCGACCATAGAGCCTTGGAGGAGTCAGAATTTCAATAAAACCCACAACCCCTAGTCTTTTAAAATGGGTTTTTGTGATAATCTTGATGTTAAATTCGGGTACATTGGGGAAGTTGTTTGAGGTCAACGGGGTGATGGATTATTGAGAGAACTGTACTGGTAGGTGGCTTTCCTTGATAGAGGTTTTGAAGTGGGTGCTAAGTTATTTTCGCATGCGAAACGGTGTGTTTTGTTACTGTAGGTAACCTATGGAATGCTTGTCACCTCGTACGATTCGGACCCTGCGGCATTCAACACTTGGCTTCCACCGCCTTCATCTGTGCCAGGGGAGACGATTCTGCAGCGGCAGGAGCAACAGCAACTGCAGGAGGAGGACGGGGTGAACCGCGCGGATGCTGTGTTGTGGTAGCGGCGTGAGAAACACGATCGCAAGCAAAGAGCATCGCGGCAGGGACGAGATTTGAAGGGACAGGTGCGCAGGGGACAAGGAAACGAGGGCCGCGCACCTGCGGGTCGAGAGAGTAAGGGAAGAACGAGAGTGACTGAGGAGGTTCAATGGCGGGGGGGAGAACTCGAGCGCAGAAGAACAAGCCTCACAAGTCTCGGCTTGGGGCGAAGAGCCAACGCGCACAGCACCGCATGGAAGGAGGTGCGAAAGAGAGACGTTTGCTATTTCCATGAATTCCATAGCACCGCATGGAAGGAGGTGCGAAAGAGATACCATGTCATGCTTACGTTTACCATGTCATGCTTACGTTTACCATGTCATGCTTACGTTTACTATGTCATGCTTTGTACGGAGGTCTGAACCCCCGCCCCCCGAACCTCCTTTTCCCGCCCTTCCCTCCCTTCCCGCCCTCCTTCCCCGGCTCCCATTGTCCCTTGGCCCTAATGGGGCTTTGCAACGACTAGCGCTGGCACCGGAAGAAGGGGGGAGGGATAGAAGGATGGAGGGAGGGAGGGAGGGAGGGAGGGAGGGAGGGAGGGAGGG
>SZWC01000425.1:264347-288856 GCA_023375785.1 Penium margaritaceum
GCTCTCACCCTGCCCAGATGTGGCCCCCCCATTGCTCCTGCCACTATATCAAGAGCTTATTTTGCATGCGCTCCTTGTGACCATGATGCACAAAGAAGGGTACTTGTGGAGGAAGAACCTTCCTCTAAAGGTCGACTCCTCTGGACACAAACCCTCCAACATCATGCACTGCTGACAGTGGCAAATTGATCGTGTGGCTTCCCATGTAGGTGACCACGAGGAGCCAATTTGTATAGGTCTACACAATCTAGTCCTGCTTCCATGGTATTCCAACCCAAATTCTACCACATGTTTTCTGCAAGGAATCCCAAGCCCCAGTGAAGAGTGATGGTGGGTGAGGGCCTCGTTACTCTATTGGAAATCCAAGGGCACCCCAAATTCATGTGGAATGCAATCCAGCACCTTGGATAGTACCTCCACCCTTTATGTCCACACCTCCAGTGGCATTGTGGTGCCAAAGGTTGAGAGATTTATCCCAAGCAAGACAACCTCTTCACAACATCATTTGGCTCCCATAGAACCCAACAAAAGAAGATCGTGTTGAGGTTTTTGGTTATACAACGGATCTCATCACGCAGGCACAGGAAGAGGTCTATCTTGATTTTCCTTCTGCCACGTACCTGTCTCATCGCTAAACTGAATCCTGAACAACAACAAGGCACCAGACCACAAAAACATTAATGAATTCCAACTGGAAGTGCAACATCATGTAGGCATTGTGTTGTATGGCCCTCCATTTCTTCAGTTGAAACTGGGCCAGCCATTCAGGATTTAGCTTTGTGTTGTCTGGACCTCATATTTTTATGATGTCAATGCTTTACGTATGTGGTAAATTGCATTGAATTCTATGTTTCCCAGCAATCTCCGGCTACCCCTTCCATTTCTGCTTGATGCAACACAAGATTCTGACGTGTCTTGTTCAAAGTTATTTGGAAGACTTCCCACTGGGTTTCCTCAGCTAGCATGTATCCCGAGCTATGCAGAGCTACTAGTTTTCTAATAAGTCTGTAGAAAACCAGATTTTGCTGCTGCGCACATTGTGGAGTTGTATGTGTGCTTGACAGCAGGTACCTATATTTCCTAGTCAGTACCATGTGGCCTTCATAACATCTGTTGCATTGTTTTGTGATTCTGGTTGGTCTGGTGGTTGTGACGGATATAATGTGGATAAATGACTGTCAATAGTTGGATCCGACTTCCGCAACAAGGTGTGAGTTCATGCCTGAACTGACTCATGAATCTTCCAACATGGTCACTAGTGGTGGATATATTTAGTCCATAAATTCAAGTTAATTATTAAGGAATAGTATTTGTATCCCATTAGTTATGATGGTGGTGGTTTTGGGGATGAATTGTGCCATCTTGGAAAAGCTTTTGACCACCGTGATTATCCCTCAGGCAACCCCACAACACATTCCATGAAGATCTCTGATCATGTTTTGGTAGATACTGGTGTATATTGAAGCAATTTCAGGGGTTTGGTGTCTCTTGACTTGTGAGGTTGGTCAACATCATAAGATTATTAATATTTTGTGACACTGGCTTGTTTTGTGTCCCACAAAGAGTGCTTTCTGTGTTTCACTGGCATTTTATCATCATTCACGTTTCAACCTGGATGACTGTCACTGCACTCCTAAAATGACATCCTCCCAATATTTGTGCTCGGGGCTAAAATGACTTGAAAAGTGAATCATTGTTGCTGATGTGAAGGCAAAAACCAGAACTTTATTTATTCATAACCACAAGACTTTGTGGATACACATGAGATGATAAACTTCATGTACTGGGCTCTTTTGATTCATTGAGTGTTGATTATTTTCATCAGGCCACTGAGTGTTCATTATTATCGATTGAAAGCATCTGTAGATTTTGATTTCCCGAGTTTTTTTCAATGTTTTACTCAACTTTGGACTCAAGGAACTTTATCCATCGAGTTTGTTGATGGATTGGATTTGGCTGAGTCTTCATATATTTAAAGGCATCATTTTCATCATGAATACCTCATCTTTGGTGATCCAAATAGCTCTGCCAATGAATCCATGCACAAGTACAAGAATCTCCTTCTTTTGAACCCTGCATTTCACCTTATGCCCATGCAATTTTTGTGCAATTTATGCAGCCAGATGTTTTCCACCACCATTTAACAGTATAAAAAGCGCTCTAATCCCTCAACGAGATTATGTCTTACCAATTTCAACCATTGAATTTTCCAATGAGATAAGAAAGAAGTCTATGTAGCAAGCTGCTTATGAAATTGACGGTAGTAGTTGTAGGGTTCCAAAGTACCTGTATGATCTAAACATTTTCTGGTTTTGGTCGATCAGAAACTGCCTCCAACTGATTTAGATCCATTTTTATCCATTTGTGGCAGATGATGTGGCCAAAGAACTCAATTTGCAAGCATCCAAAGTCACACTTTGACAGTTTTCCATAGATTTAATCTCTTCTTAAAACGTTGAGAACAATTTGGTGATGTTCATTGTGCTCCTCTTGGGTTCCATTATGCACCAAGATGTTGTCAAGGTACATGAGGACAAAGTCATAAAGAAACAGGCAATTTTTTTGGTTAATTTCTGCAATACATTTTACAAGATCATGTGTGAAAATAAAAGGGAAAACTGTAAAATTCAAGTTCCCGTAGTGGTTTTGGAACATATCATTCTTAATTTCCTTATCTAAGCTATTGAATATACTCTCTAAGGCTTTTTTTCTGGATTTTTTCTATGAAGTTCTCAATCAACTCTGTTGACGGGCTTGGGGATTCAGTTGAGAAGTTCATCAGGGCAAGGGAGAAGGTAGCGGTTCTCCTGGATGTTTGCATCTTGCCATTTTTTTCTTCACCAAAAGCTCAGGTGTGGTTTACGGAAACTTGGATGGAAAGACAAATCCTTGCTCAAGAATCCCATTTTGCTCTTCATTCAGCTCTTCTTTCTCATGGTCGCTCATGCATCAAGTCCTCTTGAATTCCAATCAATTATCTGGCTTCATTTGGGTCTCATGATTACCGGTCTATAGAGGAGGTAGTTTGGTAGTTTGGGAGGCAACTCAAGAAAACTCCTGAATATTTTTGCAAAGTCTTCAGGCAACATTGCGGAACATGTTGGGGAATACACTAAGTTTCTGAATGAGGCTGATGACTCGGCTACTTCCATCCTGCCCTCCTCACTTGTTTCCAAATATATGAGCACCACGTGGCCTTTCCATCACAGGTGATGCTTTCCCACGTTGACAGATATCAACTGTTTTTGTGCTCATTGTCACCCCTGTGTTGTTATAGAGCCTTTCAATCTTAGTTGCTAGTTGACCAGCTTCCCGTTGCCACACCATGGGTAACTTGATCATTTATGGTTAATCACCTCTAAAAAATACACTCTTCATGCAGTGTACATGTCACATGTATGCCTCTGGAAATTTCATGGTACCTTCGTAGAAGTTACATTACAATTCACCTTACTATGTATGTTCATACATATAAGAATGTACTTGTATGATTTAACACGCGAACATTCTTGGAAGACTTGTAATTAAGTTTTAAACACTCAACAAGTACCATGCTTTCTTTTTCCATAACTCAATTTGCAGTTCGCTTCCACAGACGTATATTTGTACTTAGACCTTTAAAGGAGTGTCTATGATCTGTGTATCTTATGGACATGTAGAAAATACACGAAGTGTACAATACACTTAGTGTACTTTTTACATGTTCGTGAGATACACAGATCATATACACTTCCCTAATACACTCTGCCCTTTTTGAGGGGGGGGTGGATATCCAGCTCCCATGTTGCCCCTCCCCCCTCCAAAACAGGCAAAGTGTATTGGACGAGTGTGTATGATCTGTGTATCTCGTGGACATGTGGAAAGCACACTAAGTGTATAATACAATTGGTGTAATTTTCACATGTCCGTGAGATAAACAGATCATATACACTCCCCTAATACACTTTTCCCTTTTTAGGGGGGGGAGGATCTCCCGCTCCCATGTTGCCCCCCCCCCCTCCAAACAGGTAAAGTGTATTGAGGAAGTGTATATGACCTGTGTATCTCACGGACATGTGAAAAATACACTAAGTGTATAATACACTTAGTGTATTCTTCACATGTCCGTGAGATACACAGATCATATACACTCCCCTAATACACTCTGCCCCTTTGAGGGAGGGGGGGATATCCAGCTCCCATGTTGCCCCTCCCCCCCTCCAAACAGGCAAAGTATATTGGAGGAGTGTCTATGATCTGTGTATCTCATGGACACATGGAAAACACACTAAGTGTATAATACACTTGGTGTATTTTTCACATGTCCGTGAGATACACAGATCATATACACTCCCATAATACACTTTTCCCTTTTTAGGGGGGGAGGATATACCACTCCCATGTTGCCCCTCCCCCCCCCTCCAAAAAGGTACAGTGTATTAGAGGAGTGTATATGATATGTGTATCTCACGGACATGTGAAAAATACACTAAGTGTATAATACACTTAGTGTATTTTTTACATGCCCGTGGGATACACAGAATATATACACTCCCCTAATACACTCTGCCCTTTTGAGGAGGGGGGGATATCCAGCTCCCATGTTGCCCCTCCCCCCCTCCAAACAGGCAAAGTATATTGGAGGAGTGTCTATGATCTGTGTATCTCATGGACACATGGAAAACACACTAAGTGTATAATACACTTAGTGTATTTTTTACATGCCCGTGGGATACACAGAATATATACACTCCCCTAATACACTCTGCCCTTTTGAGGAGGGGGGGATATCCAGCTCCCATGTTGCCCCTCCCCCCCTCCAAACAGGCAAAGTATATTGGAGGAGTGTCTATGATCTGTGTATCTCATGGACACATGGAAAATACACTAAGTGTATAATACACTTAGTGTATTTTTTACATGCCCGTGGGATACACAGAATATATACACTCCCCTAATACACTCTGCCCTTTTGAGGAGGGGGGGATATCCAGCTCCCATGTTGACCCCCCCTCCAAACGGGCAAAGTGTATTGGAGGAGTGTCTATGATTTGTGTATCTCATGGACACGTGGAAAATACACTTAGTGTATAATACACTTGGTGTATTTTTCACATGTTCGTGAGATACACAGATCATATACACTCCCCTAATACACTTTGCCCTTTTTCAAGAGGGGGGGAGGATCTCCCGCTCCCATGTTATCCCCCCTCTCCAAACAAGTGAAGTGCATTGGAGGAGTTTCTATGATTTGTGTATCTCATGGACATGTGGAAAATACACTAAGTGTATAATACACTTTGTGTCATTTTCACATGTCTGTGAGATACACAGATCATAAACACTCCCCTAATACACTTTGTCCTTTTGGAGGGGGGGACGGGGGGGTTATCCGGCTCCCATGTTGCCCCTCCCTCCCCCAAACAGGTAAAGTGTATTGGGGAGGTGTTTGATCTGTGCATCTCACAGACATGTGGAAAATACACCAAGTGTATGATACACTTGGTGTATTTCATGTTAGTGAGATACACATATCATATACACTCCACTAATACACTTTGCCCTTTTGGAGAGGGGGGGGGATCTCCGGCTCCGATGTTGCCCCCCCCTCCTCCAAACAGGTAGGTAAAGAATATTGGGTACATTGGAAGTCAAATGTCACAATAAAGAAAACCCTTAATTTAGAAACGCTGAAAATGTATTCCCATAACACACATTGTTTGGTGAACACGTATCTTTGAATCGTAAGGATACCTCCTAGAAGCTTCCTGTATATATATATATATATATATATATGTAATACATAGATCATGCAATGTATAAAAGAGGAACGATTAACCATACCTCAACTTGATTGGCAGAATTTTCAGTTTGAACCCAACCATGAATAGAAATAGACTGCTTAACTGATCCAGAAGGTGTACAGATTTTGGTGATTCAGGATTCCCTAACTATGATTTTGGGTTTTTTCAGATGACTGTATGTAGAATCTTACAAAGTACTACACAAATGGGCTTGCAGCATTAACAGATCTGCAGTTTTTCTGTCACACACACTTAGACTTGTTCAAAACCACCTTCTACGTCATTTATCCAAAAAGTAGCATAAATTTGGACAGTTATGTAGTAGATCAGAAACTGTTTTATCAATCATGCAACTCCTTGATACTGAGAGCAGAATCACCCGTTGATCATCCACATACCCCTCATAAATGTGAGCATTTCCTCCATGTAGTAGATCAGACACTGCTTTATGAACTCGTTGGCACTATGATATCAGGTACCCTTGTTGTTGACATTGTGAGTCACTCACATGAGAGACTGGTTGGTGAAGAAATTTCCCGGCTCAATAGGAGCTTTGTCACCTAATCCTTTTCATTTTTCTTTTATTGAATCATCTGAATTGTTGTAATAATTTCACCCTCTTTGGAAAACTGTCGCTATTGGCAACAATCAAGTGAGATGTATCCATAGTTGCTAAAATTCCAGCACACCGTTCTTCAGACTGGATTTATCATTTGCCTGGTTCTCCTACCTGCATTGTGAGAACTTTGGTTTTGGGATCACCACCTCTTGGATTCTTAGACCCAGGCATGGGAATCTATTCTGTTGATTCTTTGCACTGATTTTACCCTTGAAAAACTATATTCAGGATTTCACACCATTTGACACTATTTTCATCGCAGAAACAATGTCTTTCCATGCCATGTTGTAGCCTTTTTTTATTTAGGGAAAGCTCCCCATGTTTTTTGCAATGCCAACTTAGTGACACTGTTGTTGGAGCGTGCACAGTGTTTCCAACTTCTTGCTCACGATTAATGAACACTGAATGACCATGCATGAAATTTCATCTTAGTCTTGAGGTGGATTTAAATATTCTTGCTGCATTTAATTCAATTTCTTGAGATGTAGTGAACTTGCAATGGATGATGTAGGACCAAGGGGCGTTCATTAGTGTCATATACTTTTCACCTTCTGTAAGATCAAACCATCATTCGACATCCGTTTCCCTCAAAATGGAGGCAAAAATTCAGTTTTTTTCTTGTATGTGCAGACCCAAGCAGTGGTGAGTTACGTCCCCAAAGTCGTTGACCATATCTGAACCATCTAACCTTTTGATTTTCCACGATTTAATGGCTGAAGGAGGGGGAAAAGTGTTTTAGGTTCAATTGAAATTTGACTCATCATTCTGGTGTGTAGTGTTTTTTTTTAGTTCGTGAACTGCATTGTTACTCCAATGGTACTTTGAGCTAATGGAACAGCTAGTTGTTGAGGCTCTTGTGCACTGACAGCTCCTGGTATAGAACATTGTTGAGTCACACTTGATTATTCTTATTGTTGATCTAGATGTCAGCCTAATAGGAAGTGGTGGGGACAAGGGATTTGTTGCATTGGATAGATCAAACACCACATTGGTTGTCGGGTAGTCAGTTTAGCACAATGTTTTTTGGAACCATGCAACAGCTATGGCCTGACGATTGTTATGCAACTCAAACTACCATCCTTCCATTTCCAGAGTCTTTGATGGTCAACGTTGCTTTCAAAGAATGCACTCCCTCCAATTCAATAGAATCATTGCAGGAATTTCAAAGCCTGGGAAATCAAAGATGGGTTAACGCATATGAGAGGTTAATGCGTAGGAGTGATTTTGTTTGCTAGCTCTCTAGCATATCTGTGCTTTGGTAACAAGTGTTAGGTGGGTAGAATTGTAAGCCATTCACAAGTGTAGTGTAGCTGACTAATTATGCTTTTTTTTAAGTAAAACCTCTTTCTTTGGAAAGAGTAGTACTTATGCTTCTCTAAAAACTGTGGAAACAGTTTCATAGATATGTGCAAGCGCCAAAGTTAAAGGATTGTCAAAGCCCTAGGTGCTAAAAAAGTGCAACGTGGTTGGATGTCATCATCCACATTAAGAAACCTCACCGGGAAGTCGGATGTTGCAAGAGTATATGAAGCACATGTTTACAGATATCCACTATCATTGAGGATTCCATCATGAAACATTGAAGCATAGATATGGTTTAAAATTTGTCTGTCAACTGTTATGTACGGTTTCTAAGTACTAAAAAAAAAGATAGGAAACCATCGGATGAGGCAGCTGGCAAAACCTCCCTCAACATGGTGGAGTAAAAAAACTGAAAGGTGACACATGGTGCTCTACGTATGAAATTTCAAAAGTACCCATGCACAGGATTTAGGGACTTGTATACATTAGGGATCCAAAAATCATTAACTCTCATATTAGCTTCATTTTCAGTTCTCCAACAACCATCTACAAGAAATACATCTGTTTCCATAACATTAGCTTGCATGGTACTGGACTCCTTTTGCATGCGAAGTGATCCATGACTGAAAAATTGCATTTACACAGTATTGACAATTTCCCACATCAAGCGGAACTTAATTTGGAAGAACAAGGTTGGTGAGATTGTTGCTCACATGTTGTGAGAGATGGTTGAGAAGATTTTAAAAGGGAAAGAAGTTGGTAAAAATAGCTTGGAAGTTGAAGCTGACAAAGTCAGGCATGGACCTGAGATAATGCTGTAAAGAATTATGGTGTTCCTCACTTCTTTGGCTTTTAGGGACATGAGAAGGGCCTCATATTTTTTAAACGAGAAAGATCAAAGGAGATTCAATGGGCTAGATGGGATCTTCAAGACCTTCCAATATTGTAAGTTGAAATTCAGACAGATTTTAACTACAATTTGGTGTAAGGGGTGAACATTTGGCATCAAATTGGACTACATGTTCGTTAAATTCTTGGACATCTTGCTACTGCAACAAATTTCTCATTTGTTTCACTAAAAGATATAGGTTGGGCTCCCTTTCACAGTTCCGAAAAATGTTTGTGGTCTCTGAAATATTTGGGTAATTGCGTAAGGGATTTGAACAAAGGGGTGCAATAGCATCTATATCAAATTTTCTTGTGCTATCAACCACCTCCCATGTAACCTTGGAAAATCAGCTGGAATCAATTCCCATCTCCTAGCTTGATTATCAGGTGTCCTGCTCTTCAAGCATGGAGACAACCTGTTCGCGCGGCACGCTCCACAACCTTTCACATTCTCAACTGTAATTTGGTTTACATTCAATGGGATCTCCATGAGATAAACATCAACAAATCTTTCCTTCAAGGAAATATTAACGAGGAGATCTACATGGTGCAACCTCTTGGGTTTACTGACAGTTCTACAGAGGTGTATCAACTTTGCCATGCATTGTATAGGTCAATTCAGTCCCCCCACTTCTGGAACGAGGATTTCACCTAAACACTCGTTTGAGGTGGGTTCAGTATGTTATACATAGCCCTTTCTCTTTATAGGTGGCACAACTACTATGCCTGCCTGCATCCTGGTGTAATTTGATGACCTTCTTGTCACATCATCCTCCGGCGATGCAATAGCCACCACCAAGGTTTCTCCTCTCTTTGGCATGAAGGATGGAAAGACCTCAGCTACACTACCAGGTTATTTGACATGCATATTGAGGAAATCCCCAGCTCCCCACTCTTCCACCAAGAGTGTTCACATGTTTGCTAAGTGTTTCTTACAGCTTGTTAACCCATCTTATCATCTTCTCCCTGCCTCCTCTTCGATACCATCTAAAGACTAGCTTGTGCGATGTGTTGCCCACAGAACAGGGTCAAGTACGCCTATGGTTGAATCACCTTCTAAACCATCATAAAATCTCTCAAATACCTTATGGATGTTTGCCATCAAGACATTTCTTACATGGTAAAGTGTATTGCCTTGTATGCACACGAGTTGCGCAGTGTTCCACCTCAGCGTGGCTATGCATGTTCTACATCACGTCAACAGATCGAGACCCCTAGTATGCCTCATACTTGTTTCCACCATTGCAAACATGCACTCTACAGTTCCAACACATACCATCAAATAAAAATTACTACTTATTACAAGTTATGTAATTTCTCCAGATTCTTGAACTGTCTTGTGCTCCATATCTTCTTTTTATGAGCCATCCACATTCCACTTGGCCTAACACTTGCTATCAAAGCTCAATAGCACCGGAGGAGCAGGCAAAAACTTCAATCCAAAGGGACATTTTGCAAATATTTTAAGCATATCTTTTCAGTCTAGAAGATTGCAGTCCTCATAATGACAATGGTGAATGGAGGGAGTACACCCTGCAACGAGTAGTAATAACCAATAAATAATTCGATGATGGAAGATCAGAAGTGTGCAGTTGAGAATGCTCTATAGGGAAATCGGGTAGAAACGAGAGGCATTGTCATGAATGGTGCAACTCTGAAGACTCCGACAGTCAATCAAGTGATGGAACCCTTTTGGTCGGCAAACCCCTACACGTCCATTGTTGCTGTTTTTGGTGACACCTTAGGTAATGGTAGGAGGCACTGGATGAAAGGTTTGCATGAATGAAGACATGTAGAGAATAGAGATCCTTAACAACCATCCACCCTAACAACTCATGATAACTTTGAGGGAGCTTCAGAACACACAACTGTTGGAATTAGTGCTTATTGAGAGGAATTATAAACTCTCGAGTGAACTTGAAATTGACCAGAACTTTGCGAGTTGTTGGATCCCTAAAGCTTTAAAGGATCGGCGGTTTGGATGTGGCTGATGAATGTGGAGTTGTATTTTGCCGCTGATGGGGTAATCAACAATTGAATGGAAATTGAGCTTGTGGGCTTGATTTTTTGTAGCACAAAACTAAGTTGGTGGTCCGACTAAAGACTACCTGAAGGCTATCACGACTTGGCTCACATTGTCAACTACTGCTATTATACCACTTTAGCAAAGAAATCTGGCATGGAAATACTATTGTGCTCTACTGTAGAACTCCATAGACTTTCACATGCCATCCTTTCCCTTTCTGCAAAGGAAAATGAAAATTTATATACACTGAACACAATTCAATGCTTGCGTCATTATTCTAGTATGGTAGAATGCACACTAGATTCTAAAAAATCATTATGGGCAATGAAATCATCGTCAAAGAACTATTTTTCCACCACAACTACGGCCTTTAACATGAAATGTGACAAGAAACTGCAATTGCAGACCATTCAGGATGACCTTTTGTGGATGATTGTACCACCCAATTGCATTAACAACACCAAATACATCTCCAATGAGTGGCAACCCCAAAGCCACAATCCATGTTGTGGTGAGAAAAATTCATAATAGAAAGAAACCTTGTCCTTAATGGAGATTCAGGGCATCGACCAACACGGCCCACAGTGGTGCTAGACTTGTAGAAAGTGAGGCCATAAGTCATTCCACTGTCAGAAAATGATGTAAATGGCCAACAAAGGGAAGTTGCAAAGAAAGTAAGGAGATGGGAAACATGAGACGACAAGATTAGAGGATGAAGCTCCCATCCATTCCAAAAATTTTAAGCTGATTGTTCACCCTTGTCTATGGCTATTAATGTTGTAATAAAGGGTTCCTAAGATAGAAAAATTGGAAGGGTTATGAGGAGAAACAATTGGTGATACTACTGCAAGTGCAACCGAGGGGTTCCAGAAGTTGTAAAGTACTAATGCCACTACTACATGGAGAAGAATCTCACAGTTTTGAAAATAATGAGATGGTCCGAATCTGGTTTTACAGAATGAACATTGGGTGTTTGGAGGCAAGACAAATTGTAGACCATAGATTTGTTCACTTCGTGAACAACTCTTGATAAAAATCAGAGAGATACAAGAAGTAACAGTTTTTAGAACGTCTAATGAGTGACCAAAAATCATTCTCAGATTTTTATATTGACTTAGTCCATGAAAGGAATGGATCAATAGTGTAGTCTACACTAGCACTAATGGTATTAAATAAGTCATACCTCTCATTGATCGAACCACAACGTAGCGGCTGTTATGTGAACTGCATCCAATTATGTTATGTGAACTGCATCCAAATATCTTTAGACATGGCCAATCGGTATCTGTGATGCATAACTCAATTGTGACTATTCCACATGGAACAAGGGGAACATGAGGCAATCGTAACAGTGGAATTTATGACAAGTATCTGATTAGCCTCAACATATAATAAGTTTGCATCTGTTTTGAAGGACTTTGCACCAATTATTGAGGAGATAAAAAAGGTTATTTCCCAAATAACCACTCCAAGAACAACCTTCGCAAAGCAACTTCGATCACGAGAGAGGCCTGAGCAACCCAGCAGACCAACGCCCAAGGAAACTTGTCAGATGAGCAACCACGAGCTGGCCGAGCTAGATTAGGGGTTCATTAGGCCATCCACGTCACCATATGTTACGCTTGTAAGTTCTTCTAAAAAGAAAGATGGCAAGATACAAAAATGTGTAGACTATAGGGTGTTGAAATAATGTACCAATGATAACTAGTACCCCCTTCTACAAGCAGAAAAAGTTATTGACCTAATAAACTGGGAAAGAACTTTGAATATAAATAATCTACAAAATGCCTTTCATTAGATATGTGTATCCACTAAGGATATGAATAAGACAAATTCCCACACCCGATACAATGTTTCAGGATCACGATTACACCGTTTGGACTCATAGATGCCCCAAAATCATTTATGACGGCCATAAAGAACATCTGTTATTAGTACCTTGACAAATTTGTTGTCGCACATCTTGACAAAAATCAAATGTAAAGTAGCACTCAAGAAAATCATGATAGAACTCTTCTCATCCTTCTTCCGGTTTTTAAGAAAGAGATAAACTCTTAAAAAGACTCACCAAATGCAACATAGGTCTCCATTTGATCACATTTTGGACCACATCATTGGTAGAAAATGAATCATGATGGACCAAAATATGATGGAGGCAGTCGTTGATTGGTGGAAGCCCACTAGTCTTAAGGAATTTCAAGTAGTTTTGGGGTTTTTTGACAACTATCATCCGTGTGTAAAGGGTTACGCTTGGGTGTAAATGTCTCACTCCAATCGTAATTGGAGAACCACTAAGTGGAGTTGGGAGACAGCCAACAAGAAGAAGTTAATTAATTGAAACATTCTCTCATCTCATTGCAGACCTTTCAATTGGCATATGTAATGTTTGATAATGTGAGGCCACAATCATTGGGCAACTAGAGCCTTCCTCCTCCTAGAAAAAAATAGAGAATAACTAGGAATGCCGGAGCTAAGCTACGCACTGCAAAAAAAGAAATGTTGGACTTTGTGTACACGCTCATGATGTGGCCGTGTTTTTTGGATATTTAAAAATTTTCATCCACACTAATCACCACACACAAAACAGTTCAAGAGATGGCCATATATGAGCCATTGATAAACTCAATCGTTGGAGTTCCCATGGTACAACTTCAAGTATTACATGGAAAACTGGCCCCGAAAAAACCTGGCAGATGCTTGGAGTCGATGAAAAGACCGAATGGCTAAGATAAGCAAAAGACCTATACTATGAGAGTTTTTTTAAGAAAATGACACAAGACATTCAATTCTTATAGAAAAAATACTGATTTATCAACCCCTTTTAATGATGACTATTCAGTTTCAAGGTCGTACTCCTAAACAAATAACTGCATGGTATGCTATTTGAGGAGTACCACGACACTGGTCCAAGTGGACACTTGGGCAAGGATAGAGTTACAAAACAAGTTCAAAGCACAACTGGTGGAAATAGATGCAAATCATCATCATAAATTAGTACAATACATAAGACGTGTGATCGTCATATGCCGAGATGGACCAAACCCCTGGGTTTGCTTGGATCCCTATGGAAGCGTTTGGCGAATGTTGACCAAGATGCTTTATATGTCCTTGATAGGAATTAGACTGGTAGTATTTTCCATGTTACATAATTACATAGTTACACCCTAATTTTCTTGACAAACGTCCTCTTGCAGAGACAAGAATATGCAAGAATCAAACATAAGTGGATGACATCATTCACGATTGATCTATTTTTGCAAAACTTTGATTGTCAGACAACATGGCTATCCACAAAATGTTCCACATCAGCAGACTCAAACTCTACAAGGACCCAAGAAAGCACAACTTTGATAGGGATGTGTTTGTGCTGCCTCTCATTAAAGCTAATACAGGCAGGGTGTACACTGTTAAGGATGTTTTGGGACGCCATTCATAAGGACATGTGATGGACTATATGGTCAAGTGGTAGGGGTATGATGCCTCACATAACATTTGGAGCCCAACGATAATGTATGCAATGTCAATCATAACATCACTAGTTACTTTCTCTAAATTCATGGCCCATCACGTGTCAACCTTTTCATTTCTTACTCAAATTTGCTGAGGGCATTTTGGCCAGTTGCCCCGACCTCTGATTTTCCATTCCTGAGAATTCTCACACAGTTGACTACTTTCTGGAAGTGTAAAAAAACCACTAAGAATGGTACAAATTTCTGATACTGTTTGGAATTCTTGACAATGCTAGATTTTTATAAGGACATGCCTGAACATTCTCAAAGCCTCCCAAATTCTTGACGAGGTTCCTCAAGTCAACATCTCACGACCCCACATTAGATGCTAGACTTGAGCGCCCTAAGCCCCAAGTATGTCTCACTTTTTTATGTGCTTTGGTGCATACATGTTGGACAGGTCTAAAACTTATCATCGAAGTACACTCACCATTGAATACGAATGATCTAGCCATCCCAATTCCTTGAATCTTCTTGTGCTTTGTACCTTTTACGTATGAACAATCCATGTTCATCAGAGCCTCACACAAACCTCCCCGTATTTAGACCTACGGTTTTGAGGTCTTCTTGAGTTGTGGGCACCTTATAAGCCTTGCACTGGTTGGACGTAGCAAGTTGCCATTCATTGAAGGGGAGCGTTAGAAACCTTATGCAAAAGCCTAGGGACCCACCCCTTGATCATTTACAAACCGCTCAAACATTGGAACTGTTATTGTCGGGTGAGAACCAATGACGTCAAAAGTTAAATGTGACATGATATGCATCATTGTTTTCAAAATGATGTGGGAAATTGATTTTTTTTCCAGAATTTAAGTCCATGTTTTCCTCTATAGAAAGATGGTTTCTTTTTCCAAAGATTGGGGCGGATGGTGCACATGTTTCCGAGGCAGGATTCTGAATGGGATTTGTTTTTTGGCATGAAGGGTACTTGGGGTTTCCCCCAAAGGCTGAGTTCTCCAAATTTTTGAACTTCATCCGCCACCCTTTGGTCGATCAGAAATAGCGTATCACGGTTTTTTGGAAAGGCAAGAAGTCCCTAAATACCTTAAACCGTTTCTTTTGATGTTCCACATGACTGATCATACTTTTTAACTGAGATGGAAGAAATCATGACGTTTTGAGGCCATTTGAGTCTCCATAAAAACAACCCCTCTTGTTTGCAACGCATGAAAAGTTAGGGCCAACATCATTATCCAACTCACATCAATTTTCCTTAGCTGGTGGAAGCATCATGCTTTATACAGTCTTTGAGTTTGCTCGTGAGGTTTGGGTTTAACTTGGGTTTGTTTTGGTGTTTTGTAACCCTCCGAATCCCAAAATGTACGGCCTAAGTACAACTAGTGGAGTATTTTGCACACGTGGAAGAAGATCACAGCATGCATACGGGTTACGTAGTGATTGGGGTAAGCCGGGTTCAAGCAGCATACATGCCTTGAAAGAAAGCGTAGCTTGACCTAGAGCGCTTTGTCGGGGGAGACGTCGCCGACCGAGTAATGCCGTTGTTCATGATGTCCGGAATCATGTTTTTCCATTCCTCCCCTTATTTTAGAACTGTAATTCGCAGTCACGGGAACGACCGCGCTCAGCGAGTACCTGTCTTCTGGACGCAATCGAACGTAGGGCAAGAAATACTGAAAAACAGGCAGGCGGCGGTCAGGGGACAAAAAATACCCACTAAAGATACAACCGATGTCGAGGAAGAGCTTTGTCAGCGGATTGTCTGACGTCGGCGTAGATTCTAGGTGCCCAACCGATTGCATAGGGTTATTACGTAACCCCAAAATAGGATAAAATAATACGTGATGCTGTACTGCAAAGCTGCCATGCGCTGTTGTGCCATTTGTAGCTTTTTTTGTGGACGCTCTTTCGAGGACAATGGGATGTGCCTGCAGAAAACCAAAATTCAAAGTCGAAACGACGTCGAAAGCACTCCCTTGATGAATAAATTTCGAGGAACATCAGGGATTGAAGGGTTTTATTGAGAGCCGGGCATCTTTCGGGTCCTGTGGTAACAAGGTCAATAGATGTAGTTTTGTTCCACCATTTTCTTTTTGGAAAATCGGTCTCACGCACGCAGCATAGCGTGTCAAGGTTGCGCAGACCCGGCTACTCAGAAAAGTTTCTAAAGAAACCCTGAAATACCTTCAAAGTTTATCAGCACCGATCACCTCATACATTTATGTTACGGAAAGGTTCCCGTTTTTCCTTCAGGCGTATATCCTGACGTCATGCATCGAAGCTTCCCATACTGATCGGAGACGAGAGGTTGGTAGCCGACCCCAAAGTATAGAGCAAGTTCTTTGGCCGCAGGTGGGAATGGGTGAGTGACATTTTACCCACTTCGTCAACCCAGTCAACTCTTGGACACACTGCGTCCTCTGTCCGATGACTCAAGACAAGGCAAAAAGGATCGTCGCGGACGTGCGTGGGTGAGCGAAACCGTTTCACCCGTATTCACTCATATTCACCAATTCCCACCTGCGGCCTTCGAGAATCGGCGGCATCGGATTCGACTTTGCACCTTCACATGTGGGACATGCGGATTGCAGGTTCGATTGGATAGCGGTTTTGGAAGGGAGAGTTTGTTGCAAACGCCACAAAGCGGGAGTCATCCTTTGGGTTGTTCATTTCATCGGCCGACATCATTCATCAAACCTGCTTTCACAGTACCTCATCCTCCAGTTCAAGACCTTTTCTCGTTCGAAAGGACAAAAAATGACATGGTCCGGTGTCGGCGGCGGATTTCGTTGGGTAGAAAGAAACAAACCAAGAAATATACGGGCCACGCTCTCCGCTGCCCACGGACCACCGGTCTGGCGTGGAAGACCTCGTACGGTATCGGTACCACCGGACCCAGTCACTGGCGGACGGAGTACCCTGTCCATATCCTTGCGATTTTGACATTCCTACCATGCCGCACTTCGGTCCGCCGAGTTTTCTCCGCACTGCCGTGTTTTTGCCAGGGTCGCGCAAGCTATACCAACGCAAGGCCATCCACCCCATTCGTGGTATGGGTGGAGTAGGCGGCCGCAACGGACACAAAAAGCTGGCCCACGTTCGATCCGATTGTGCACTCCGCAGCCAGCAACTGATTGTATGGGGCATGTCCTATTCCCAGCCACGGCCCACGTTCGATCTGATTGTGCACTCCGCTTTGAGCAGCAGGATCGTAGTTTCATCGAGTTTCATCGATCCCCTTCCCCTCCCGCACCATGCGAACTGGAAACGACACACCCATGGCTTCCTCACCGGGAACGTTCCTCGCTCGTGTCGTTCGCTGGCACTGCAAAGCGGGAAGAGCCATACGCGCGCCGGGGTGCGGAAGCGTCCAGCATCGTAGGCTTGGCTCAACACGATGGAACAAAGTTCACTGCCCGCACTGCGCCGCCTCCGTACGGTCGTTACCGTCTCACGTGAATGTCTTCCACAGCTGCAAGGCGCAGACTGCGGCATCGCCAACAAGACGCAGTCGTACGGTCTGAAGCGATTCGGTGCCCGCACGTCGAAGGGCAGAAAGGGCCGCCTCTCGGGGAATGACAAGTTGCGTTACGAAACACGAGCTCTTCGCTGATGTTGCTAGCAGTTGCGTTACGAAACACGAGCTCCTCCTTACCCTCTCAAGCCCAAGCACTCCGCCAAATCTGTTGAGGCCGTCGTTGCCCTCCATAAACCCTCTCAGAGGCCGTCCTTCCAGTACCTTGAACAGATCGGACAAGCAGAGCCCGACCAAATCACGATGGCGTCGTCTCCACCGCAATCGCCACCAACTTCCTTGAGCGAAGCACCTGCCGGAAAGAGAAACCGATCTGACGGACAGACAACCCGATCCGCCGGACAAGCTACAGCCGCACCTCAACAACCAACGGCAGTCGGCATTCGCCGCTTCGCCAGCGAGAGCATCCTGCAGACGGCGCGGCGTGGCGGAGGCGGAGACGGCTGCGGGCCCGGCAGCAGCAGCGGCGGGCCCGGCGGCACTGGCGTCGGTGACGGCGCTGGACGATCCTCTCTTGAGCAACGGCTTGCTGGCTTGCTCCAAGATATCAGCGCACAACGGCGGAAGCGCGTAAGAACAACTCGTGGTGATGGTGGTGGTGGTGGTGGTGGTCATGATGGCGGCGTTGGTGGTGGTGGTGGTGGCGACGGCGGTACTGGTAGCGGCAAAAACGGCAGTGGAGATGATGGAGCCGTCTACACAGGCCGACCTGGGCCGTCCCCTTCACCCGACCAGGATTTCAGCACAATTTTTAAATTCCTGGGAGCAGGATTTGAGCCCAGGCCTGCGCTTTCCGCTAATGCAGCGCGGCAAGATCAGATGCTATGGAGAGATGCAGCAGCGGTGTCTGACCAGATGCATAAAACTGTACACGAGGCAGCAGCATCTGCTGTTGCTACACCTTCAATCAGGGCGGAAGGCGCAGGCGGAACCGGCGGCAGCTCGGTGCATCCACATTTGCTTGATGCAGGACTTAAAGCTGAAGACGCAGCTGCCAATTCAGGAGCTGCATCTTTGCTTGCAGACGGAAGGGCCAGACTGGGCACTGCTGGCGCCAGTGGCTCAGCCATATTCGACCAATATGACTTTAACAGCTTCGGGCTTTCTGCTGCTTTGACGCAGATGCAAGAGAACAGCCTAGACAGCACAGCATGGGAAACAGCGAGGCGGTGGCAGCAGCAGCAGCAGCAGCAGCAGCAGCAGCAGCAGAAGAAGAAGAAGCAGCAGCATCAGCAGCAGCAAGACGAGGATATGCAGCAGTGGCATTATGAGCAGCAGCAGCAACAACTGCAGATGGCTTTGATATCATTCCCAGTGTCCAGCTGCGCACCACCAGCAGCAGGAACAGCTCCACCGGCAGCAGCAACAGCAGCAGCGGTGGCAGGAACAGCAGCAAGGAAAGCAGCAAGGACAGCAGGAGCAACATCAGCAACAGCAGCTGTAGCACCGGTGGACGTGGGGGGAGCACCTGGGCTGTTCAACAAGAGACAGGCAGCAGACGGCACGTTCACACCTGCGCGCATGCCAAGGAGAAATTTTGAGCTCACACCCAGAACCATGTCCATGTTCCTGCCTGCTGCGAGGCTTGTGTCTGGGCATGAGATGGCGCGCATGCTCCGCACTCTATCGTCCGCCATTGATTACCAGGATTGGGTGAGAGAACTTGCTAAACCATTCAACCTTTGCATGGACGGGAGGAGCAAGGCTTCTCCTCTGAAACACTCTCAGTGACATACTCATATCCGACAAGGTGCTTGTCTGCAGTGTCTGGGTTTGATTCAGGTGAATGCTGAAGTGATGGGCTTCCGCTAGGCTTGAAGTCGGGTGTGATGCATGTAGCACCAATCACCCTAAAACAGGGATGGCAAACCGCAGTATTGTGTGCCGGTGGTACAAAATACTGCGTTAATTTTACTGTGAAAATTTGACATGAAAGAGCACTGTACCATGGTATTGGTAACAGTAACCGCAGTAACCGAGCGTTAGTTTGAGGTTATCACATTGTACCTGTTGGCGGAGTGGCGAAACCCGCCGACGCGGATGGCCGCACGTGGGGGCCGGCTGAGCTGAGCAACGAGAAAAAAAAGGGGTTTCGTGGTCCAAGCATCGCGACAACGCGCGAGGACCGGACGTGCGGGCGAGCTGGCCCCGGCCGGCAGTTTTGGCCGCACTCTCCAATGGACGGGAGAGAAAATCGATGTTGTACCACTTTCTAGTTTTCAGTTCGTGTTTTCTTTGTGAGTGTGCAAAGTGCGAACCAGTTTGGTCACATGTGACCGACCAAACCTGGTCGCGTGGTATGCATGTGAATTGCAAACCACTTTAATTACACATGGACTGCCATGTGCGGTTTCTAGTTGGCACATGGGCCATTAATTGGCCAGCTGTGCGAGAGAAAAGTGCTGTAGCCGAGTGTGCACTGCGAAGTCCAAGAAGTCGCCGGTTAATTCCGCGACACGGCCCATCCAGCGCACCCTGCGACCAAATCGCGCCGCGCATGCGACGCGCAAGCGCACGCGCCGCTTGTTATGCATTTTCTCGCGTCATGCGCCACCCAAGCAGATTTCTGAGCGGTTCCAACCGCAACTAGGGTGTGGGGCACTATTTCTTGTGTCATTTTATGTGTGATTCAGCTTGAGATGATACCTACCACCATGTGTGGGTGGTTTGGGGTGGTCCAACACCACCAAGGCACCGCCAACAGTGCGAGCAAAGTCCTCAACCACCACATAAGGCAAGCCTGTGCCTTGGGCAAGGTTTAATTTTTTCCTTGTGTGTGCTAGAGTGTCTCCATGTACTATAGTGTGCCAAACTATATGAGGCACTCATTCCTTGTGTAGTTTTGTAAGTCTTCAATCAAGGTTTTTCCCAAGTGTTCATTCCAATTTTCTACAAGCTTCACCCTCACTTTGCAGCAGTGCCAATTATTGTACGCTTCACTGTTGATGCCGAAACTTTGAGGGAATATTCTACAACTCCTAAGCTTTCCAACGAGCCGTCACACGCCTCCTAAGACAGCCGTTTGAGTGCCTCACGAATTTCATTGCTCAAACGGACGAGGTTCTGTCCAGAATTTCCAGAAAATCACCGAGGTCCCAGTTTTGAGTTTGAGCCTTGGCCGAGGGCATTTTTGGCCATATTTGAGCAAGCTGCAGCTAGTGGAACACGTCAAAATTCTCCAACAGTACCGTCACTACCACTGTACTTTGAACATTTCTTTGAGTTTCGACAACCATCGTGTAGTTTTCAACGCCGAACTCGGCCTTTTCTGTCATCCCCACTTTTTATTTGTCGTGTCCGCAAGAATTGGTATGCTGGTTTTGTCCTTTTGTGGAAGTATGGGCCTCTAAG
The DNA here is from genome assembly GCA_023375785.1 of Penium margaritaceum. Taxonomy (NCBI): domain Eukaryota; kingdom Viridiplantae; phylum Streptophyta; class Zygnematophyceae; order Desmidiales; family Peniaceae; genus Penium; species Penium margaritaceum. The sequence continues at coordinate 285,319 of SZWC01000425.1, forward strand.
ATTTTAGAGTAACGCGGTGCTGTACCGCAGTACCGTACTACATCACTGATGCATTATGCTAGGGGGTTAGTACAAATACCGTACCGGTACCGTGAAAAAAAAAAACAGTACCACGGTGTGCGCCATACCGCGGTACAATGCCACGCATTACTACGGTATTGGTAGTACCGCTGCCATCCTTGCAACAACATCATGCACTAAAAAAACTTTGAAACTTTTCTTTTTATTAAGAGGTGTATGGGGCACTTCAAAAGATTGGTTAAGGCTGATAGCTCAGAAAACTCTCCCTATAGTTCCCCCTTTTACGTGAAACATGGGATGCATAAGATGACTCTTGCTGAATGTGCAAAGATGAAGACAAAATCCACCATGGAAATTCTTGTGCAGAGAATTCCTGTGTGGTGTGTCTCAGACCACAGCAAAGAGGATGGAGAGAGAGGTGCGGCATGCATCAAGCCCCAGTGGCCCTGCAGTGCAGCGGCTGGGCCACTACTTCCTACGGAGCATCAAGCTGAAGGTGGCGGCACTACGGATCGCCGGCGTCAACGAACGGCTTAGTGACCCAATCCTACAGCACGCTCAGGTGAGTGATGCTGTAAGCAAAGCAAAAGGCTGTTCTGATGAGTTTTATGTTCTGGATTGTCTGGAAGGCTGACTGGGCCCGTCCTTCATCATTCTACGTCCTCAGGTTTGCCTCCGAGAAAGAGTGTCAAATTTATCAAGAAATTTGGTTGTCCTCGCTGTGGATGAGCAGGGTATGACCCGTCTGACACGAAACTGTAGTGCAACCCATCGCCACTGGGCCAACGGCTGACTCCCTGAACAAGATGAAAGAATTGTTTTAGGAATTTCTATGCTGTTCGAAAGATGCACACAGACAGCACAAAACACATGTTGAACCTGTCCAGAGCTTAAGTTTTCAATGAAAAAGTTACAGTTGGCATTTCAACTTTTCAGTTGTGAGAAATAAGGTTCAGCAGGATTCCTTTCTGCGTAACAAACCCTACAACATACTGCGGCACTATGGCTCTACTGGTACATGAACTTGACAGCCTACAATTCTGCTCAGCACTGTACTGATACACAGGCAGCAATCCTTCCCTCCTACTGTCCGCAACCCATGGACAAGCTAGAGATTTCTGCCAAAAGGAAATGCCACTGTTGCCATCTGAAAGTATCAGAGCCACAAACAACATTGCAAGAAAGAGAGGTACCCCCGGAAAAAGTTGCCGGTACCCCCCCTCCCCCCCAGATGAACTTGTAGCCAGGCTCATAACTTGTGGCATCACTATAGAACGGCAAACGGGATTTTTTCCCGAGTCGCTCTGTAGATTACATCAACGTTGAGCCTTGTTACGTCCCGCGGACAGCATTACGAGTGCCTAGACATCTTTCCGAAGACAACAGAGGCTCTTGTGCTCAAGTCTGCTTTGAATCCTGAAAGATTTTCCCGAGCAGCAGTCTCGTTTGCCGCTCCTTAGGCATCACAATCTGAATCTTGTGGTTGCAGAGATTTTTTAGCCACAACAGTAAGAGAAAGAGCTTTAAGTCAATGAGTCTCCACACTGTTCGCCGGTGGCTCAAACAAAGGCGCTTTGAGTGAAAGCACCATGACATGTTGCTGAGTCAATTCGAGGGTTCATATGTTTGCTTGCTGGGACTTTTTTTCATTTTTTTTTTCATTGAAGCTCTCCAAAGCGTCATGAACACATTTACTGGTTCACTGCGTTAGCTGCACACTGCTGCTTCCTCCACTGTGACTTGATGAGCCCTTGGCAGCTGCATCTGCAGTGATGATTTTACAAAATCGATCATTGCGACAGAAATTCCTGCACTCACTTGTGCTCACAGTCTCATCCAATTGTGTTTGGCATCTGCCTCTAACGTATACAATTTGAATCATTTAACAAGAAAATTGAGCTTCTCTTTGCTGAAAAGGGCTCAGCCATTCTGCACCCAATCTGCAGCCGTTTCTCCTGCCTGATTTCTACAATGTGCACATGCCTCGTGAATCTCCAGACTGAAAGCACCATCGTTTCCTCTGCTCAACCTGTTTTTGTCCCATTAACTTGCATCATTCACGCATCTGGTCATGCCATGTAGAGCGATGCTAAAACAATGACATCATCATACCGAACTTCAATCTGTGCGAAACTTTTCCAGGCACAAGGCAAGTCTTTCGTCTCATCCTGATCTCCTTCTGCCCTCCTTTTGAGATTTTACCTGTGTGCTTTCATGTTTGCCTGTCATCTACCTCCTCCTCCCTCCTCCTCCCTGCTCCTCCTCCCTCCTCCTCCCTCGTCCTCCCTCCTCCTCTCTCTTCCTTCCTCCTCCCTCCTCTTTTTTGTCCTTTCTCCTCCCCTCCGCAGGCCTTCCCAGATCAGAAAGAAGCCCTGGCATCACTGAGCCGCTACAGTGCCATGGTGCCATTCTTCTCTCTCTCTTTCAGCGCCGCCTTCTCTGCTATCCTCGAAACCGTTGGGACATCTGCGTGCATCCATCTCATCCTGGTGGGGAGCATGAATGGGCCTCAATGGAATTCCCTCCTCGGCATGCTCGCTGCATGCCCCTCTGGTGCTCCATCGTCAATCCGCGTTACCCTCATAGACATCCGCTTTTCCCTCAGCAACCGGCTTGCTGCAATGCAGGCCGATGCGGGGAAGGGTGTCGGCAAGAGTCTTGCAGCTGCAGCAGACAGGCTTGGAATCTCATCGTTTAATTTCTCGTATCACTCCATTGGGTTTGACAATCTGAGCGATCTCAAAAATATCCGCAGACGCTGTCCACGGAACATTCACCACTCAGTTTTGTGAAGGAGTATCACTACACCAGCCATCATGCAGCAAGAAAGCAATAGTCACAGACAGCACCATTTTCGGCAGAACCCAATTGCAGTCCAGACTAGGAACAATGCTCGTCAAGGCCATACCCAGATTCATGAGTCCAGCAGTTCAAAGTCAGAAACTGTGCCTGCCCTGTTTACTGCACCATTGTTGCACCATGACCATGTCGGCACTGCTGATGAGGCTTTGTCAAGTGATGCAAACGTGGATGGAAGAAGAGGTCTGGGGCTTCAACCCTCACAGATTCAAGCCATGCGTCACCAGGAAATACATGCAAAGTCAAGCAAGTCAACAGGACAGGATGTACATGGCCTGGAGGTGCGTATACCTCAGCCCTGTGCACCTGGTGAATTGGGGAAGTCTATGAATCTCGCATACATGGACTACCGGAGGTCCATGACCGATATTCTGATGATGCATGATCAGGAGCAGCAGCATCAGCAGAAGAAGAAGAAGCAGCAGCAGCAGCAGCAGAAGCAGCAGAAGAAGAAGCAGCAGAAGAAGCATGAGCAGCAGCAGCAAGTACAGCCGCAAAATCCACAGCGGCAGCTGGAGCAGCCACTGCAGCAGCTCCAGAACCAGGACGCAGACATGGATCCAAATCAGTGCCACTGGATGCCCCTGTCTACTCTCGAAGCCTTCAGTGACTGTGTAAACAACTACACACAAGATGATGGACATGTGGGAATACACAC
>SZWC01000425.1:296378-311571 GCA_023375785.1 Penium margaritaceum
ACCTTCCTCTCTCCCTCTCTCTCTCTCTCTCTCTCTCTCTCTCTCTAGGTATCTCTCTATCTATCCCCATATCTCCTTTTCTCTCACCTTCTCTACCCCTTCCTTGTTCATTTTTTTCTTCCTCTCATCATCTCCTCTCTCTCCCTTGTGCCCTCTAATTCTCCATCTCTTCCTCCCTCTATCCCTCCATCCCTTATCCCTCTCTCCTTCCTTCCATCAATATCCCCCCTTTTATCCCTCCCACCCTCCCTACCTTCCTCTCTTTCCCATTTTGTTTTTCCCTAAATCATGTGTTCCCCCTTTCCTTCATATCCTCCTCCTTTCAGCAACTCTCCCTTTCCCTCTACCCTTCCACCCTGCCCTCTTTATGTCCCTTTCACCCTTTCTATCTTCCCCCTATCCTTCCCCCCTTAGATAGCATTTCTACCCTCCCTTTGGTTCCTTCCTGTCCTCACTTGAGCCCCTCGCCTTCTCCACTCCCCCCATGCCCTCCCTCCCTCACTGCCACCTTGCCACCATCCCCCAACTTCCCCTCCCTTCTCCTTCTCTATTTGTCTATCTTTCTCTTTGACCATCTGTGTTTCCATCCTCTTATGCGCCCATCCATCCATCCAACCGTTAATCTGTGTGTCCACCGGTCCATCCGCCTTCCCCTCCTCCCTTCCTACCACTTTCTCCCTCTCTCTAAATCCTAACCATCCTGGTTCTGCTGCTGCTGCTGATGCTGTTGTGACTGCTCCTACTGCTGTTGTGGAGACTGCTCCTTTTGCTACTGATGTTGCTGCTCCTTTTGGTCCCTCTTGAACTTGAAGCACTCTTTCTTGTAGTGCCCCTCTTTCTGGCAGTAGTGGCACTTGCCCTTTTTTCTTTCCTCTCTACTGCCTACACTGCTACTGTTATTGCTACTGGTTGCGTGAGCTCGTGGTCACAAAAGGTGATTCACTGCTGTCCCCGCCATGGTGCTTTCCTGTATTGTGACGCAATTCTACCTGCACCACGTGTGTGCAGATGAAGTCCAGGTTNCTTGCTCTCATACTTCTTGTACGTGTCCCACCCCTCCTTTGCAGTAGCCTTGTCACTCACATACTGAAGATGCGAGTTGGAGATGGTGTTGACAAGCAATCTATAGGCCTGCCTATCCTTCTTCTTCCACTCCACATATACCACTGGTGTAGCTGCAGATGAACCTGCAACGGCTGCACCCTTCTGCGGCGTCAACCCTGCCACCACCTGTGCTGTGGTGATGCCTATTGCTTGCGGATCTGGAGCTAACTCGTCGCCGCTCACCACCTCCCACAAGCCCCTCTCCTCCAGAAGGAGGCATGTACCGATCTTCCAAAATGTGAATTTGGCGCGTCCCTCCAGCCTCTCCAAAGGCTAGGTTGCTGTCACGACGGCTACTGCTACCATTTTGAGCCTTGGTGATGCTCAGCGTTGCCCTTGGGAGGCAGCCCTACCCGTCCTTCTGCTGCTTCTTCTGCCAGAAATCTGTCTAATAGAAAATGGACTGGAGATACTAGCAGACCATGAATTTGGAAGAAATGAGCCCACCACTGGAAAATTCAGCTCAAAAAAATGCGGATCGACCCATAAAACAGGGTCATCAACAGGGGATTTTGAAAGATATGCCCTCTTGAAAACAGGGTATGCTTCTCGTCCTACTCCAACTGAGATTATCTAGCTTGTAAAGGGCATTTCTCCCGAACTAATTGATGTAATGCAAATATTTTTCAGTTAATAGAACCCTGAATAAAAATACTACAATTCGCATGTACCACTTTTTAAACTTGACAAAGAAACGAGAGAGTTATGGTCATTACAAGGCGGTAGTCTTACTCATAAAGAAGAGTGTAGCCATGGCCGACCTCATTTTGAGCATAACTCTCAATCCGACCGTTGGATCTTTGCGATCTTGGGCTCGTTGGAACGCTTGTCTTAAGAAATTTAAGATCCGGTGGGCAGTCTTCATATGTAGTCAAGGTTTGACCCTAACCCATCACTCTCGAAGGGACGGCTTGTGCTGGCTGAAACTGGCACTCTCAAAGTGACGGCCAGAACTTGGCTCTGATACCAAATGTTGGATCTGGAGGAGAGAGGGAGCCTTGGAGCAGCGAAAATGTGGGACTGAAAGGGCATCTATTTTACTACAAAATTGGTTATTGAATCACTCAAAATGATGGAGAAAATACAGAGCTACAGCTTGGGCATGTCAGCCCTCTCACAAGTCAAACCACATAGTCATGGAAGCCAAGGCTCACGCACTAGAGTTCACAATCTCATACAAGAAAGGAAATCAGCCTAGAAATCAGGCTGAAAAGTAACATACGACCTAGAGAGCTAGAGAATACTCTCATGGCTCTCTCCTAGTGGTCACATAACCCACCATCCCATGGAGAATCGGCATGTGTCCATGGCTAGCACACAAGGATCTCACCTCACCTAAAAAGTAAGGAGAGGTACTTTTATCCTAGTCAGCACACTCTGACAAGGCAATCCTAAGACCAAGGACCTTTTTGGATATTTCTCCCATCAGGTTTTGAGCCTGGAACTCTTTCCTTTTTCTTTTCTCAGGCTAAGGCATGGAGCCGTCACCCATGGTCACCTAGACATCGGCGGTCCATGACCCCGGAAACTTTGAAAATTCATATCGACGGTTGGATCGGCCTGAAACTTGGACCGCAGACAATTTGCCACATGATCTTTCCAATGCTGAATTAAGATTGATGATCGGAGCAGGGATCTGGTAGTTTCCTGGAATTTGCTCTTGTGGACCTGAAATTGAGCCGGATGGCCCCTTTCCCAACACATCTCCACGTTGTCCATAAAGGTTCTTCAAAAGTTCATAACCAAAAACTTGAATTAACTTTCATCTCACATAGACCCTCTTGTCCAAAGACCCCTTCATTAGTCACAATTACTTTCAAGCACCATCTTTAGATAGTGGTTGCAGCATTCTGTGTATGCCTTGCACAAAAAACTCCAATCTTGTGTGGGTGCCAACACGTTGAATTGTTTATATTTTTTATCTCTAACATCTATATTTATTTGGGTTTCTAGTCTAGCACGCCACCCACTCTAATCATGGCACATTAAGTAGCTACTTCTGTTTTCATGTTAAAACAAACTACACATAGTAGTCTTTGCGAGAACCGTTTTTGGCGGTTGACTATGTTGTGCATGGATTTGTGTAATGTCCAGTCTGTAAGACACGGCAATTAGTGCATCATTGATATAGAAATAACTACATTTGTCTCTCATTCATTTCATCTTCATCTTCAGACATGTTCTTTTAAATTGCGAATGTATGTTGCATGGTAGAATGGCCAAAAAACCACCTTTTTGTGGGAACCATACCGTATCCATCTTCGTCCTCTTGCTTGTGATATCATATTAAATCACAAAATAATATCCTAGGTAGCCTAAAAATGTCAAAATTGCGACTTGAGTCATCCACAAAATTATCATGAGTGGAATTCTACGCACTGCTTCCAGATGTACTTACCGCTAGGGTGGACCCAGAAATGGCCTTAGTGTCATGTGGACTAGGTGAACATTACAGTTGGTGGTACACCGCACTGTCTTTGCCAGACAGGCAAATTCATAGGAATTGTCTTCTGGGACTTCAATATTTACTTCTTGAAATAAAAAGTATTTCGGGTTCATTCATAAATTCTTCAAAATTCACTCATTTCTTCTCTCTTCAACAAGTTATCCAGATAATTATAGAAAAAAAAAGAAAAAAATACAAATGAATCAAATTAAGGGAAAACATCACCACCGCAACTATGTGTTGTAAGATGAATATGTGTGATTTGATTGCACCTGACTATAGGCATCTACATAAATCCTCCAAGAAATTGAACAAATCCACATATTAAAGAGGAGGGGTTCTGAAGTCGTCACTGGTGAAATTTTATATGCTGATGGTTTAATTGAACAAATCCAGTCCCAGCCAAGACACTCAATGTTAAACAATTTGTGAATGATTCACTGAATGTATGATAGAGATGATGAAAATTTATAGACTTGATAACCTTCCTCAATGGTGTTGTAAGCAGATGAAATGTGCAGTTTATTGGGGGATTTTTTAAGCAGAGGAAGACATTTGATTTCTACAACTTCCATCAGTCAATTTGCAAGTGCAAATTTTCTAGATTTCACCCCACATTTCCCTTGCTGTTTTCCATGAAGAAAATTGAAAAAATCTGACCTCTTCTTCCTTAGGTCCAGCACAACTCCACATCTCTCTCATAGACAATGCTGAATTCCATTCAAGTATACGTTTCCAACAATATTTTAATCTCACTGCCAATAAATTGACCTTTGGATCTCAACCAGTTGGATTCCTAAATCTAATAATTCTCATCACTGTTGATCATTTGGTGTGATAATCTGTGAATAATTATCCAGGTTGCCTGATGTTGCAATTGTGCTCTGGATTCTGTACAAAACCCATTGATTTTCACTTCCTCTTTGAAAACCTGTATAAATGCATGAAAAAGTAGAATATTTATTCATTAGAAACATCTGGTCACAATGTTGCAATCATGTCATTGACAATGTGAGACCTTGATCATGAGAGTTGGATTGTTTTTTTTTTTTTTTCCCACTACCAAGAATTGTGAGATAGCTCAGTCGGCCAACAAAATGCTATGCATTTAACCTGCATTTGCAAGGTCCACTTTATTCTGATTAGAATTTTCCCCTGCAGTGGTGAGTTACACCTTCAAACTTTTCAATCACATCCAAACTGCCCATCCTCTCCAATAACTAAAATCACAGGGCTTAGGAAGTGTCTACATGTCTGTCTTCCTCTAGGTAAGTAGTAGTTCCAGGGCTTTTGAATTGTGGATATCCTCCAATATGGCATCTAGTTACTAGAGAAGATGGTTTTTGAGGCTCTTTATCCGTTTTAGCTTTTGTGTAAATAATTGTTCAGTTGTGTTTTTTGGTTGGTTCTGCCAGGTCAACAAGGGTAATAGAGTCGCCAGTGTCAATGAATCAATTGAGGACCCCTCTTGCTTTGTGATCCAAATTCCCATCATATTGTTCCTGTTTGAACTCACTTCATTCACCATCATTGGTGAAAGGGTTACAAAACGTTGGGAATCTTAACGTATGCTGCAGATGGCATGAATTTGTTTAGGAGGGAATTTTGCTTTCTACCCTTTTAGTTCTAGTACAAATTTGATCTGTTTCATAGGTAGAATTGTATGCAGTTTATGGGGAAAATGAAGCTGATGAAGGGTAACTTGTTTTGTCTGGAATTATCTGTAAGTGCACAATGAAAATGATTTTAAAAAAATATGAGAGAATGGAAATAAATGATAAAATCAAAACGGTACTTTTTAATGATCTTTAGCGCTTGAAGATCAAAACATTAGTGAATTTGTAAATTCACTACCAGAATTAAGAAAGTTTACCAAGATGCTGGGTGGTTTTGAAATTAACAATCTTCTTCTTCATGTAATGCTACCGCCATTGTGAAGAAATTAAAGAGATTAAAATTGTTCTGTTGACCAATCTTGAGAATTTCCAAAGCCATCACAAATAATTCAAACAAAACACCATGGGTTCGTAATGTTATTGATAGTTCCGTTGATGATAACCCTGTAATTGGCACACAATGGTTCATGAATGAAAAATAGGAAATGGCCATTCACATAGTCCAAGGAATCATTCAAGTCATGGAAGTAAGATAGGATATGCCTCATTATGTATCTTCCAAAGGTAAAATTTGGACCAACTATTTTTTAATTCTCTATCAAAAACAAGATGTTTATGAATGCATCATACCATTTTTCAATGTCTGACATGCTATGATGCCTTTCTTTTGTGGAACATAAGCACATTTGCATCAGCTTTCATCGGAATGCAATGTGATATTGGGATAATCTACGACTTCACACAAATTAGAACTCTGTGTACAGCTCTTTAGCACATTATTTCCATCAGATCCTTCTAAAAGTTGTGAAGAAAAATATTCCCGTCAGAATATAGGGGTTGTTCTGTTGTGTAAAACGACATACGCTCTACCATATGTGCTGTTTTAATTACTACAATGGATCCATGGAGTTTGCATCACCTTTTTTCATGAGCACGTGTTAGGACGGTGTAACAGTAAAACTGTCATTATTGCACACTTTTTCGATGTTTCCCCTTTGAAATCTCAAATCAAAAATTTATGATTTTATTTTTTGGGTAATTGGTCATAAATGGTTTTTGGGTGAGAAAGGAAGCACTTTTTAAGTCACAATCATCTGTCTAGAATGCCCTTAAAGTTTCTGTTACGACCAGAGCCAAAGGCCCCTAAAAATGAAACGGAATATTTTGTTGCATGTACCTGAATTTTCTGGAAATTTAGTTCACCTATACTAAGGTACATGGGGTTTGAGAATTTTAATTGTCTTATATTTTTAAGAAGAAAATTGTACAGTTGTTCTCAAATAAAATCACCATGAAAAATTGTAAGATTTTCACATTCCAAAATTTTTAATGATGGCGAGTTTGCATTATAAGGTATGAGCACTTTATCTCAAAGGAGGTTGGTTCAACATGGTAGATTACCATCAGCACACTCTTGATATAGGAAATTGTGGCCACACAGCCCAAGCCTTTTAATGGAAAGATGAAAAAGAAAATGGAAGTTCTATTGAATCTTTTCTACCCATTTAGGGAATTTAACTCTATTTTCACAGTAGCATTCGATTCCTTCCTGAGATATAGAGATATCCTGCAACATAAGATTATCACAAAAGCTTTTTCAATGCCTAAAACTTCTGAAATCCTGCAAATTGAATCCGAATTTCCTCAATGAATGTGACGAAGCGTGTGCAATGATCACCTTAATTATTGTTTGTTCTATTTAGAAGCTCCATGTTTTGGTTTTTGACTGAATACCGTGCAAGATCCATCCTCAAAGAATTTTTAAACTTAAAACAAATGGAACTGGATTCCTTTGGTGCTTAATTGTAAGAAAACCAAGTTCTTCCAGTCCTTGCTTCAATGTTGCACCACTTCCACAACCTGCGCAGACCTTTCCGTAATATATCCACATCCTCCCATGGCCCTCTTGTCCTCTTTGCTCAGGACTAGATTTAGTTTGGACACAAACAATGTCAGTTTGCATCATTCCCCCCTTTTTGGTCCAATCTCATCTAAGTCATAGCAAACCATGCTTTGTGATTTTGTTCGGGCACCTCTGAGAGATTCTCCCCTGTTCAACTTTTAGTTCGGTGATTTTATTAGAGCTGTAGGACTAGGTGGACAGTGGTTTGAGCATTGGATTTTAGGGTTTTGCGAGGAAGATCTGTCAGACCCGTTCCTTTCCTCTCAACCTTACTCCCTGTCTCAAAAAAAAAGAATCACGATTACAGGGTACCATCGCTGCCCCCCCCCCCACTCACACTTGCAGTCAATCAATCAAACAATGAATGCTCATTCAGTCAACGAGTCAATGTACCGTGAGGTTTCATAGCGCTTTGGTCCTTGCTAGCTACAGGCAGGGCCTTTACTCGCTTGCTGGACCGAGTGTGTTGTGTCCCTGCAGGCAAGCCATTCCCAAGTGTTAGCTCTGTTAGCGAGAGACGAGACCCATGCACATGCAAAAGTCAGCATGTTGTTTCCCATCAAGTGATTTTGTGAAGATTTTCCCTTTCTTGCTTTTTTGTCACCACGTAAACCATGTCAACTTCACCTTCAGCCACAACATCTCTGACATAATGAAACAGGCGTTGGACATGCTTTGTCCTGTCGTGCAAAACAGGATCATCTGCCAAGGTGATAGCACTTTGATTGTCGCAGAGTTGGAGCTTTTTTTTGTTGGTGGTGGCTTTGTGACAAAGACGGTGAGGTGACCTTGGTGTCGTGCGATGGCAGTGTGATGGATATGAGAGTGCCAGAAAGTGACAAAAATAGGTTGCTCGATAAAAATCATCTGGCATGACAGTTTCATAGAGGATGTTTCACAGGTTCTAATGCACTTTACGGAACTCAATTCGGATTCCGTTTGAGTGGGATATGGATTTCCAAAAGTTTGGAGATCATGGGTCTGGCTCAAGTGACGACCTGAGCACTTAGAGCTCAAAAGGCGGTAGGATTATTGGCCAGGACGGCTGAGAGCGCCCTTCAAGGAGAAAAGACAGCTGGAGGGCCTCCAGGAGACTTCAAGGAAGGACCACTCTATGATTATTTTCCGTGCAGGTCGTGGGAGACATAATTCTCATGCATGACAAGGTGACTGCCGCTCATCCCGCTAGGCTAGGAGTGTGCTAGAGGGTGAGCTTTGACAGAGTGGATCTCAGTGCTCCCTTAGCCAAATGAGGCATATAAGGGCTTGTTAGAAAGCTGTGATGATGTAATTTCTCACTCAAGATTCTATTTAGACATTCGAGTTCTTTGCAAACCTACATTTGCTTCCGTAATTTCTGTCTGTGCAACCTGCAACACCCTCTCACAAACAGTTGGTCCTGCCTAGGCGGCTCTTAGTGAGCCTGATCACCTCCCTGAGGGCTGCCCCAGTTTCCATCAGTGGTATCAGTGCTAGAACAAGGCTTTGTCTCATCCTTGAGGCATTCCTTGCACCCTGTTGTGTGAGAGAGCCGTTTGTGGGCTGAACGTTGCACTACCATGGCGACATCCGCTTCTGTGGTGGCCGGCGTCAACATCGCCAAGTTCGAAGGCAAGAACTTCTTCAACTGGAGCAACAACATGAAGATGGTGCTGATGGAGAAGGGTCTCTGGAGCCAGGTGGATGAGAAGGAGAAAGAACCAGAAGAAAGTTCCCTATCCCCTGTCGAGGCCCGAACCTACCGCGAGAAGCGTGACCGCGCCCTCGCAACCATCTACCTCCACCTCGCCGAACGACAACAACTCCTCATCCGTGGCATCCTCACGCCAAAGGAGGTTTGGAAAAAGCTTGAGTCCGCTTATGCTTCCAAGTCAATCCTCATGAATATGCAGCTGCGTCGTCGCTTTCAAACTGTGGAGATGGATGAGTCCGGATCCATGATTGAATACATCAACATGGTGAAGTCTCTCTCTGACCAGCTTGCTGCGATTGAGGACCCTGTCAAGGAGCGTGTGCTCATGCTGACCATCCTCTCTGGCCTTCCTACCAGCTACACTCCTCTCATTGTTTCCCTAGACGAGCGCAGCGACAAGCTCTCCCTCAATGATGTGGAGGAGAGCTTGGTGTTTGAGGAGGAGCGGCGCAAGGGAGAGGAGGGCGGAAGCGGACTGGACGTCGCTCTCATCACCAACTGTGGTCATGGGGGCGGTGCTACATCAACCAGGAGCAACGGCGGAGGAGGAAAGAAGAAGGGGAACTGCCACTACTGCAAGAAGCCGGGCCATTGGGCGTGTGAATGCCGGAAGAAGAAGGCGGACCTTGCGGCTGGAGTGGGAGCGGGAAAACAATCCGACGCTTCCGCGAATGCCGCAAATTGGGAGAGTGGATTCGTAACAACCATCCGGGCCGTGCACGTCTCCGACAACACCGCCCTATTCGGGCGGTGTTTTCGGAGCCACGCGACACATGACGTGTCGCTGGGAGTGGTTCGTTGTCTACACCGTCATTGAGCCTCGTCGGGTGTACATGGGGGATAACCATGTGCAAATGGCGGTTGGGGAGGGTGAGATTGTGTTTTGTGCTTCCGTTGAGGGCAAGCACGTGGACCGTTGTGTGAAGGGGGTGCTCCATGATCCGGGGCTGGCAGCTAACCTCCTCTCTGTCTCATCTCTCATCTCCGAAGGCATGCAGGTTTGCTTCGAGAATGGTGGCTGCACCATCTCTGCAAGTGCGGGACGTGTGCTTGCAAAAGCGGACAAGGAGGACGGTCTTTACCGCCTCTACGTGGCATCGGAGAAGGAAGCTGATTCAGCGTTGGCGGCGAGAGAGGGAAAACACGACATCAGCTTGTGGCACCGCTGGCTTGGTCACCTCGGCTTTGGCGCCATCATCTCCATGCAGCAGATGGTCCACGGCCTGGAGCTCAAGGGGGTGAAGCAGCCTGGTGCATCGGCTTGTGAGATTTGCATTGAAGGGAAGCAAGCCCGCTCTCCTTTCACAGGGGAAGGGAAGGGCGCGACTGAGCTTCTCTCACTCGTTCACTCTGATTTGTGCGGTCCCATGCCATCACAATCCTTGTCCGGCAAGTTGTACTTTGTCACGTTCATTGATGACAAGTCGAGGAAGACGTGGGTGTCGTTCCTGGCTGGAAAGGATGAGTGCTTTGATGCTTTCAAGGTGTGGATTGCTGCTGCACAGAATGAGAGTGGCAGGCGGTTGAAGGTGCTTCACACCGATGGTGGAGGAGAGTACCTCTCCAACGACTTCCGCACCTTCCTCAAGCGACGCGAAATCAAGCACAAGGTCACCCCACCTAGAACACCGCAGCTGAACGGCGTGGCTGAACGCACGAACCGCACGCTCATGGAGCGTGTTTGCAGCATGCTGAAAGACGCGGAGCTCCTGCCAACCTTTTTGGCAGAAGCGGTGAACACTGCCGTGTACCTGAAAAACCAAAGTCCCACGCGCGTCGTGCCACTGATGACACCGGAGGAGGCGTGGACAGGACGCAAGCCAACAGTGACGCACCTGAAAGTCTTCGGGTGTGGCTCATTCGTGCACGTGCATGGTGGCAGCCGTAACAAGCTGGACGCAAAGTTGGTGAAGGTTGCCTTCGTCTGCTATGACACAATGGGATACCGCCTCTACAACCTCGCTGCACGCAAGATCATCCGCAGCCGTGACGTGGTCTTCCAAGAGGATGTGAAGGGCTGAAGTTGGAGCCCTATTTCGGCAGTTCCGCTTGCTCCCACACTTGTACCAGAAGTGGGAGAAGTGCCGGTAGCAGAAGAGAGCGGTGCAGAAGATGGCGGTGACAGTGGCAACGACAAGGAGGTGGAGGGAGCTGAAAAGGAGAAGGAGCCAGCAGCGGAATCTGATGAGGAGGAGCAGCAAAGCAACGCATAGCAGCTGCTATAATGGTCTGAACACCTCAACAAAGGTGCAAAGGACAGTGGTGAGCCGCTGAGGCGATCCGAGTGCCTCGCAAACAAACAGAGGCCACTGGAGGAGCTGGTGAACCTGTGCACCGTTCCACCACCAACGGAGTCGTCTGACCTCGAGCTTCTCTTCCTCACAGTCACCGATGACCCAGCCACATTTGCTGAAGCCATGCGCAACGCGGAGGCGGCAGATTGGCGTGCCGCAGCAGATGAGGAGTATGGTGCGCTCATGAAGAACGGAACCTGGACTCTCGAGGAGGCTCCACGTGGCAGCCGGGTGATCGGATGCCGATGGATCTTCAGGCGCAAGCGTGCTGCGGATGGTAAGGTGCTCAGGTACAAAGCACGGCTGGTTGCAAAGGGGTATGCGCAGACTGAGGGTGTAAATTACAATGAGACATTTGCACCTGTCGCAAAGTTCCCATCCATCCGAGCGATCCTCGCTCTTGCTGCTGCTATGGACTGGGAGGTGCACCAAATGGATGTGACGTGTGCATTTCTGAATGGTGACCTTGAGGAGGATGTGTACATGGAGCAGCCGGAGGGGTATGTCGTGGAAGGGAAGGAAGGTTTGGTGTGCAAGCTTGTGAAGGCCCTCTACGGCCTGAAGCAAGCCCCGCGAGCATGGTACCACAAGATGGATGAGCAGCTGGCTGGCCTTGGCTTTGTGCGCAGTGAAGCTGACCATGCAGTCTATGGGCGCACTCAAGAGGCAAGCCAGATCATCATCTTGCTCTATTTTGATGATCTGCTCATTGCATCTGACTCCAAGTCTCTTTTGGAAGATGTGAAGCAGTCCCTTGCTGCCAGGTTTGACATGAAGGACATGGGAGAGCTCAGTTACTACCTTGGCCTTCAGGTCAAGCGCGACCGGCAGCAGCAGACTTTGGAGTTTTCGCAGAGTACGTACGTGAGCGACATCGTCAAGAGCTTCAAAATGGCAGGAGCGTGCAAAGCAACAACACCACTAGAAGTGGGAGCGAAGCTGAGCATGACGCAAACTCCCCGCGGCATGCAAGAGAGCAGCCGCATGGAAGCAGTGCCGTACCAGGCAGCAGTTGGAAGCCTCATGTATGCAGCAGTCGGCACGCGCCTCGACATCAGCCAAGCAGTGGGAGTGTTAAGCAAGATTTGCGCGAATCCGGGTGTGCCGCATTGGGAGGCGGTCAAGCGAGTGTTGCGCTACCTCGACAGCAGCAGAAGCCTTTGCCTCACCTTCAATGGCAACAACAGCCCCATCCTCATCGGCTACAGTGACGCAAATTGGGGAGGTGACCTGGACACAAGGAGATCGACCAGTGGGTTCGTGTTCGTGCTCGGGGAGGTGCAATCAGCTGGAGGAGCAAGAAGCTAGAGTGTGTTGCCCTCTCCTCCACCGAAGCAGAGTACATCGCCCTGAGTGAAGCAGCGAAGGAAGCCGTGTGGCTGCGTGAGCTGCTGGAAAGCCTTGGACAGCAGCAGACCACAGCGACCACCATCTACCGTGACAACATGAGCGCCATTGCTCTAACCAAGAACGCCGAATTTTATGCCCGCACCAAGCACATCGACCTGCGGTACCACTTCATCAGTGAGCTCGTGGCGAAGCAGGTGGTGCGGATCAAGTTCTGCCCTTCAAGCATGATGCTGGCAGACTTCCTAACCAAGCCACTGGCAGCGCACCTCTTTCAGCAGCTGAGGGGACAGTGCGGACTTATGTGAATTTTTATTCTTGCAAAGTGGGAGAATGATGGATATGAGAGTGCCAGAAAGTGACAAAAATAGGTTGCTCGATAAAAATCATCTGGCATGACAGTTGCATTGAGGATTATTCACAGGTTCTAACGCACTTTACGGAACTCAATTCAGAGTCCGTTTGAGTGGGATATGGATTTCCAAAAGTTTGGAGATCATGGGTTGGGTTCAAGTGACGACCTGAGCACTTTGAGCTCAAAAGGCGGCAGGATTATTGGCCAGGACGGCTGAGAGCGCCCTTCAAGGAGAAAAGACGGCTGGAGGGCCTCCAGGAGACTTCAAGGAAGGA
This sequence comes from Penium margaritaceum, assembly GCA_023375785.1. NCBI lineage: Eukaryota > Viridiplantae > Streptophyta > Zygnematophyceae > Desmidiales > Peniaceae > Penium > Penium margaritaceum. The sequence continues at coordinate 309,412 of SZWC01000425.1, forward strand.
CCACTCTATGATTATTTGCCGTGCAGGTCGTGGGAGACATAATTCTCATGCATGACAGTGTGACTGCCGCTCATCCCGCTAGGCTAGGAGTGTGCTAGAGGGTGAGCTTTGACAGAGTGGATCTCAGTGCTCCCTTAGCCAAATGAGGCATATAAGGGCTTGTTAGAAAGCTGTGATTATGTACTTTCTCACTCAAGATTCGATTCAGACATTCGAGTTCTTTGCAAACCTACATTTACTTCCGTAATTTCTGTCTGTGCAACCTGCAACACCCTCTCACAAACACTTGGTCATGCCTAGGCGGCTCTTAGTGAGCCTGATCACCTCCCTGAGGGCTGCCCCAGTTTCCATCACAGTGAGCTTGCCCTCTTTGGTGTAGAATTTGGCAAAAAAAATTCCGTTTCAAATGTCACCTTAAGGCCTTTGTCATTGAGTATTTCAACGGATGGAAGGATTGCTACCAAGTCATATACATAGAGTGTGTCTCGAAATAGGCGCAACGTCATCTTGCCATCCAGCTCAATACCAACACGAACGGTGCCAATCCCAATGGCACGGATAACTCTTCCATCACCAATTTGTACAGCATTTGGAGCCATACAATCCTTGTAATCAATAAACCAGTCTTTGTGGAATGGCATGTGATGTGTGCAGCCAGAGTCCATTACCTAAGGGAGAATACCAGCAGCGAGGAGTAATGGACTGTCAATGGTGCAGAATTCCATTTCCTCTACCACCAAATGGCTGTGGTCATCATGGTTATCTTGTCGGCAGGGACTTTGGTCTTTTGTCGAATGATGATTGTCATCTTGAAATGAGGTAGAGAATACAGCCGTGTGCCTTTTTTGTTGTTTCCCAATCTTAGCAGAGGACGCTTCCTCGTTTTCTTGGAGTAGTTGTATAAGAAGATCTTGGTCTGCTTTCTCTTTATCAAAGAATCTGCTTGAATCTGCAGTACCTTGAGCAGAGGTGAGTTCAGTCATTTTTTTGACAACATATTTGGCATCCTAAGCCACTGTAGTAAGAAAAGCATGCTGTTGTTGTGGATATCCTTGTCGTGGTTGAGAGCATGCTCAGAAGGTATGTCCTTTCTTGCCGCATTTGTAGCATGTTATGTTGGCAAATCGGTCATCCCTGGATGTAGGAGACTGATATCGCAAGTTGTTGCGATGATATGGTAGGTGTTCTGGTCGTTCATGACTAGATCTATTGACACGATCAGGTGATGATGATGCTAGTCGGCCCTCTCCATAGCCACGTCTATTGCCATGGGTCTCATACTTCTTGTGACATTGGTTTCCATGAAGGGTGGTATATAGAGCTGAATCACCGCCAGCTACTTCTTTTAGAAATTCGGCTATTGTCTGCATCAAAGCCTCACATTCTTTCTCCATTGTTAGTTTGTATGGAGATGTTGATGCCGCTGGCTAGACTGCTGCTGCTACTACCACTCCTCCTCCTTGGGTGTCCACTATAGCGCCTGTAGCTGGTGTTGCTACTGCTCTGGCTCCAGCAATTGTAGCTTCTAGTGCTTTCAATCTGTCATCAAACTCTTGCCCTTGATCTTGGAATGTCAGCAGTCTTTCAATGGTTTGATCAAACCTGCTAGGAAGTACACTAAAGAGGGTGTAGATCATGACTCATTCAGAGATGGCTTCCCCCATGCATGTGATTCTGTTTGCCAGAGTTTTGACGTATGTGATGTGATCCTCCAATCTTGCCCCCTTAGCCATCTGTTGACAATGAAACTCTTTAAGAAGTGCAGCCAAGGTTGAGTCACTCACTTTGTCATACCTTGTCTTGAGAGCTTTCGAGGCTGTCCTTGGGTTTAGTGTGGGGTTGTTTTCACATATCAGAAGTTTAAGTCTCACAGTGACGTGAAGAGCGACGAGTGAGAACACCTGGTCATTTCGTCGCTGCCACAGATTCCTTTGATCACTGAGTAGTCCCCACAGGCCTTTGTTGAGTAGGAAACGTTTCATGTTAAACGGAAATGTATGGTTATCGTCACCATCAAATAGTTCAAGCTTGTACTGATCGCCGCTGAGTGACGCCATGGCGGCGTCATTCCTTGATGTCACCACTCAGATGTTGGTATGAGGTACTCCCATTCCTAATTCATAGGTCATTCCTAATTCTTTAAAGAATTAGGAATGACCT